>JAHTLZ010004235.1:0-20528 GCA_023846285.1 Phrynocephalus versicolor
CATGCTAGTGCTTTTTATACTAATCAGCACTCATAATAATAATAATATCTTTATTGTCAATGTACAACATGTGCACAATGAAATTAGCTGAGTCTCCCATGCCCACCCCCACCACCATCCCGCCCCCATCTCACTGGCAATCACTCAGTCTTATTGCACCCTGTGTACTTGACACAGAATGCGCCAGCCCACAGGTCAGTTCTTCTATACTTGTCCTGGGATTATTTCCCATTCAGCAGTCTGACAGCCCATGGATAAAAACTGTTCTTCAGTCTGTTGGTGCGGCAGGCTATACTACGATATCTTCTGCCTGATGGTAACAAGGTGAAAAAGTGCTGACCGGGGTGTGAGTCATCCCTAAGAATTTTTCCAACCCTCCTGAGGCAACGATCCCTAGCGATGTCATCCAGTGCGCTCAGGGGACAGCCCGTGATATACTGAGCTGTGCTTACCACCCTCTGTAGTGTCTTCCTGTCAGCAGCTGTCAATCCAGCATACCAAACGGTAATGCAATATGTGAGGATGCTTTCAACTGTGGACCGGTAGAAGGAGATCATCAGTTGTTGCTTCACTTTGTTCTTACGCAAGACCCTAAGGAAATGCAGTCTCTGCTGGGCCTTCCTGACTACTTGGGTTGTATTAATTCCCCAGGATAGATCTTCACTGAGGTAAACTCCCAGAAATTTAAAGGAAGAAACTCTCTCCACACAGCCCCCCTGGATGTACAATGGGGCTGGTTCCTCTCTTTTCCTCCGGAAGTCCAGCACCATCTCCTTTGTCTTCGTAATATTTAGATGCAAGTTGTTTTCAAGGGACCATGTGGATAATTTTTGGACCTCATTCCTGTATGGTGATTCATCTCCCCCTGTAATAAGACCCATTATGGTGGTATCATCTGCGAACTTAATAATCACAGTAGATGGATCAGATGATACACAATCATATGTGTACAGTGAATACAGGAAGGGACTAAGCACACAGCCCTGTGGGGAGCCAGTGCTAAGCTTCAGGGAAGTAGATGTAACACTAATTAACAATCTGATGCAATCTGATCTAACCATTACAAATCATGATGTTACAATCAGTTCCACCTGCACTTCATCACTTAACATGCCTGTGATTACTTATCTTTAACACTTGTGAATTAACATCATGACACTGCAGAATCTAACTGCCTCCATTTTACAATTCTCTTTACACATTCTGTTAAATATACATAACATATGTTTTATCAACTTTTACATATCTTGACAAATAGACCCACCCAGTTCTCCTGCTTCAACTCAGTCTCCTTGTTTGGCAACTCCCATTCTCCTGGGGTGGCAATAGAAACTCTGCCTCCCAAAGCAGAATCAATCCTCCCTACTGGCACTTTGCCTTTGTGCCTTCCCAATCCCTAGCCTGGGTGGCTGGTATCCTCTAAGCCTGCGTCTAGGCTACCCATACCTGTAAGCCAGACAAGATGCTTCCCTGCCTGCCGTGCCCTCTGCCAACATGCCTGTCTGTCAGACTCCACCAGTCCCGGCTTTGAGCATGCCTTCCAGTTGCTTATCATTCAACCTCCTCCAGTCTGCACTTCTGGCTTCCCAGTCCCATACTTTGTCATCTGGGCTGGTCTGTGAGCCACGTGATCCACAAAGAAGGGCTGTGGAAAGGGAAAGACAGCTGCTCCGCTTCTACTGGGATTGGGAATTTTTGGGATGATACATGCCTCTCTGCAGGAAGTGCTGCCGGTGTGTGTGTGTTTTTGTCAGCCTCCTCTGCTGCTCCTCTTCACTCACAGCTGCATTGCACTGTGAATGGAGGGACCAGGAAGCCTCCAGGTTTGGTTATTGGTGGATACTCTGACCCACAAGGAATGTGTGAGTCTGTAACTCACATAGACCTAGTTCTGTTTCCTCCGCCACTCTTTCCTCTGGGATGCAAGACACTGTGCCTCACAAAGAAGGGAAACGTACTTGTTGTGTGCGTACTCCTATCCGAAAGTACCATGTGTGGATCTTGGTGCTGTGCTGCTGTGTGACCCTGTCATACCCTATTTGTCGTCACGTTTTCTTTGACCCAAAGGCTGCCGGAAAAGAAAAACTACTGGTTGCAAATCTAGGTTGTGATTGATGATGATGATTGAGTTATGGGAACACTCATCAGGAACAGCTGGTGGTGGGCTTAGGGTTAGGGTTAGGTGGTATGTTTAGGCCTCCGCTACTCTGCCCTCTGGGCTGCAGAACGCTGTGTCTCACAATGAAGGGCTGGAGTGGACTGTACTTGCACGTGCCACAGTTCGGAACAATAATCGTTTGTTTCTTAGAAATAGAATAGCCTTTCAGGAGGAAGTTCCAGGCTTGGCTCTTGGAGTTGTGGAACTGCTGTGATTCACAACGAAGGGCATGGAGATGGAATGCCGGCAGTTAGGAGCAAGTCTACCAGAACACAGCTGGGAAAGAAAGTCAAAAAGCTTGGCTTGCTGTCCTTTTGGAAGCCTGTGTGGCTCTAGCTCTGTGTCTTCTCGCTGCCTGCCTGTCAGGCTCCCCCCACTTCCGGCTTAGCGGAGGCCTTCCAGCCGCTTCTCCTTCACCCTAACAGCACGGTCCAGTTAGTGCTTCAAGTTCAGCCCTGTCGCCACTCCCTTCAAGTTGCCCATGCAGCAACCACGGCTGCTTCCGCCTCTAGGCGGAAAATCACTTGAGGAGAAGAAGACCAACTGTAACAGTGCAGTGCAGTCAATTTTGTTTAGAACTGGGGGACTCTGTCATCCCACACTGGGTGTGTGTGTTTCTTTACACATTCCAGGTTGGGAAATCCCTTGACAGAAGGAAGGGAGATTCGGTGCTTCTCCTTCTACCCCCTCTAGTCTGGCCTTCTGGCCTCCACTACCCTTCACTCTGGGCTGCACACACTGTGGCTCACAGAGAAGGGCATTGTGCTGGCTTGTGTGCTAGAAAACAGCCATGGGCCCGTGATTGCTCTCCTCAAGTGGCTTGCGCAGCCACCTCATGCGAAAGCACCCTTGGACTCTGCCTGGGACAGTGACAGGCCTCTGCAGGAAGTAGTGCCGCTGTGTGGGAGTGTTGTCAGCCTCCGGACCGCTACTTAGTCTTCACTGGGCTGCCATACACTCTGGCTCACTAAGAAGGACAACTTACTGTTGTGATGGTGGCCCTCTGTCACCATTTACAAATAGAACAGTTTTTCGAAAAGTTCCAGGCTTGGCTGTTGGAGTTGTGGAAGTTGTGATTCACCACGAAGGGCATGCCACTGGGCTGGGCTGCGATGCACTGTGTCTCTCTGTGAAGGGAGGGACAAGGAAGCCTCCATGTTTGGATACTCTCCTGACGCACACGGACTGTGTGAGTTTGTAATTCACACAGGCTTAGCTCTGTTTCCTCCGCCACTCTTTCCACTTGGCTGCCAACTGTGTCTCACTGAGAAGGTCCAGCAGAAATTGTGACCGCACCCACCCAAATAAATGAAGTGTTTGCCTCGGAGAAGGACTGAGTTAGGAGGCAGTTTGGCACTGCTGGCGTTGAAAACAAAGTGTTTCCCTTGTGGAAGGTGTAGGTTTTCGGGTACTACGGTGTGACCCTAGAAACGAAGGGGTTCCCTTGCAAAAGGAGTAGACTTTAGGGTTAGGCCACCACTAGTCTTTGTGGCACTCAGACTCAGCCTTTTTGGGCTGCCCTACTCTTCACTCCGAGCTGCAATGCACTGTGAAGGGAGGGACAAGGAAGCCTCCATGTTTGGTTCTTGGTGGATACTCTGACGCACACGGACTGTGTGAGTTTGTAGTTCACACAGGCTTAGCTCTGTTTCCTCCCCCACTCTTTCCATTTGGCTGCCAACTGTGGCTGACGAAGAAGGGCATTTTCCTGGCATCCTCCTCAGGCCATTCAGCCACGCTGGGCAGCTGGAGCTTCCTAGCAATGATCCTCCCCTACGGAGGCCCTGTGGCCTCAGACTCAGGCTATGTGGCCTCCTCCAGCCACTCTTTTCTCTTGGATGCAAAACACTGTTGCTCACTAAGAAGGGAAGAGTAGTTGTGTGCAGCACGCACTCCAGTAGTTTATCGGACAGTTCCAGGCTTGGTTCTTGGAGTTGTGTTGGAGCTGCGAATCACTAAGAAGGGCATGGTAGTAGTAGATTGCCGGGAGTTTGTAATTCACAGAGACCTAGCTCTATCTCCTCCGCCACTCTTTCCATTGGGCTGCCAGCTGTGGCCCATAAAGAAGGGAAAAAATGTACCAGTTGCGTGGTGGTGGCACCACCATTTACAAATAGAACAGTTTTCCGAAAGTTCAAGGCTGGGCTTTTGGAGTTGTGGGAGCTGGGATTCACAACGAAGGCCATGGTTGTGGATTGCTGGCCCAGCATTCAATTACTCCAGCTTGTGGCCTCCGCCACTCTTTCCTCTGGGCTGCAAGACGCTGTGTTTCACACTGAAGGGGGTTCCTGATTTGAACAGCGTTCGTATGTACAGCACCACCAAGACTTAGTCAAAAAGTGACATGTGGTGGTGCATTGCAGGCAGTGTGGTGCCAGACCAAACTCAAGGTGATTGGCCTCCTCCTCCAGTCTTTCCTCTGGGCTGCAAGGCGCCGTGTTTCACACTGAAGGGGGGTACTGTTTTGAAGAGCGTTCGTACGTACAGCACCACCAAGAGTTTGTCAGAAAGTGCCATGTGGTGCATCGCAGGCAGTGTGGTGCCAGACCAGACTCAAGGTGATTGGCCTCCTCTGCAACTCTTTCCTCTGGGCTGCAAGACACTGTGACCCAAGACCAGTGGCATTTAAATTCCTGTCATGCCATTCAGCTCCATCCTTTTTATACTGGAGCTGGCAATGAGCCTGCCGCACTCTGGCTCTGTGCTGTGGTGCTCTCATACTCTGCCTTGTGGCCTGGCCGGAGTGGCCGCCCTTACTCTGGCCTTATGGACGCGTTGACCATAGAGATAGTCCTCCTCCTTGTATAGCCTAGTGGGCTGGGCTGTGGGCTGTAAAACTTAAGTCAGAGCAACCCAGAGCCCTATCCCATTCCCATCCCTACCAAAACTATTCCTGGCTGTAGCTACTAGCTAGGTACGTACGTACAACGTAGCTTTAACCACCTCAGGCTCTAACTGTAGTGCTAATGCTGACCAATCCATGACCAAAAGCAGGGTTGCATTGGCTTTGGCTTTATTGCTGCTTGTCCTTTAAGTGTGTGTGACTTTGACTGTGAATGCGAACTGAAGCCAGAAGGACCTTGGAGATGGGGGGCCAATTTGAGAGGAGTAGAGTAGTAGACCCCTCATCCAGATTTGGGAAGGAACGGAATGTCTTTCTCCTGCTGCCTCTGAGAGAGGTGGAGGGGAGATGGGATGGATTCAAAACCAAACAACAAAAAAGTACAACAAACAGGCACGTCAGCCAGACCAAGTAGGGTGGCTGCTGGCTGGTTCAGCATCAGCAGATTCAGCACAGCAGACCAAGAGAAAAAAAAAGAAATGCAAATTTGTTTCTACCCCACTTTGTTTGCTTAGGATGCACTAGCCTTGTTGTGCAGCAGCAAGTCCATCACCCAGGCAACTGTATTTCGCCTGCTCGTTTGCGGGACCCGTGCCTGCCCGCCCGCCCGCCCGCCCGCTCACCCGCGCGCGTGCCCGCCTGCGCGCTAGCCACTCCCCCTGCCGCTGCCGCTGCCCACGCATGTACCCCCGCAAGCCACAAGTCTCGGTCGGACGTCAAAATGCGCGAAATCGCGGCAGAAACGGAAACGAAAAAACGAACCGACTAATTTTTGCGATTTTTCGCGAAAAACGGAACTGAGCCGAAACGGAACCGGCCCAACTAACGACAACTCGAAAAAAAATTTTTTCAAGTCGTGCCCATCTCTAATCCCTAGCATGGAATTGGCCTTCTTCACCGCTGCCATACATTGGGGAGACACCTTCATTGAGCTGTCCACCAACACACCAAGATCTCTTTCCTGATCCGTCTCGGATAACTCAGAGCCCATGAGTTGATAGATAAAGTTTTGATTTTTTGCCCCAATATGCATTACTTTACATTTGGCTACATTAAATCGCATTTGCCATTTTGCAGCCCATTCCCCCAGTTTGGAGAGATCCTTCTGGAGCTCTTCACAATCTTCTCTGGTTTTTACCACACGGAAAAGTTTTGTGTCATCTGCAAACTTGGCCACCTCACTGTTTATCCCTGTCTCCAGGTCATTTATGAACAGATTGAAAAGCACCGGTCCCAGGACAGAGACCTGGGGCACACCGCTTTTCACTTCTCTCCATTGTGAAAATTTCCCATTGACACCTACTCTTTGTTTCCTGGATCTCAACCAGTTCTCAATCCATAAGAGGACCTGTCCTCTTATCCCCTGACTGTGCAATTTTCTCAGCAGCCTTTGGTAAGGGACTGTGTCAAAAGCCTTTTGAAAATCCAGATAGACTATATCCACCGGTTCACCCAAATCCACATGCCGGATGAGCTTTTCAAAAAATTCTAAAAGATTTGTTAGACAAGACTTACCCTTGCAGAAGCCATGCTGATTTTCTCTCAGCAAGGTTTGTTCTTTTATGTGTTTTAAGATTTTCTCTTGGATGAGGCTTTCCACCATCTTCCCTGGGACAGATGTAAGGCTAACTGGCCTGTAGTTTCCCGGGTCCCCCCTCCTTCCTTTTTTAAAAATTGGTGTGACATCCGCTATCCTCCAGTCCTCCGGCACTATGACCGTTTTAAGAGACAAGCGCCCCCCCTCTCCTCCAACCCCCCCCCCCCTATTCCCCCCCCCCACCGCCCTTCCTGTCCTTTTGCACGAACCTCCTCCTGGTGAGGGGGGCAGATGTTTCCCCTCCTTCCTGCAAACAGTCGATGGGGGAGGGAGGAGGAGGAGGAGGCCTGGTTCCTTTTTATGGAGGGGGATTACGAAAAAGCTTCTCCCTCCCTCCTTTTTCCTTGCAGGGGCAGGGGGGAAGAGAAAAGGGAAGGCGGGGGGAGGTTCGGGGGTTAAAGGGGGCCAATTTACGCCTCTTTCTCTGTCCAGACACCCCCCTCCCCACGGATTCCATCAGCAACGCCCCTCTTCCCCCCCCCAATAGCATTGCAAACCCCCTCATTGCAATTGCACCACGCACCTCCTTGTCCTTCTCCGGACTCGCTGCCCTCCTACCCCCCCTTGGAGGACCGAATACTGCCCCCTCGCGGGCCCAGCCCCCCCCTCCAACACTCCCCTCCCCCCACTGCACTTGGGGGGGTGTCTCTCTTTCCTTCCCAATATAAAGGCGGAGCAGAGGGGGTGGGGTGGGGGGTTCATTATAGCCCTCGTCAAGAACACCTCCTTCCCCCCCCCCCAACGCCACAATCCCTGGGGGGGGAGCCTTCATTTCTCCCACCTCCTCTGCCACTCTAGGGAGCCCCACTCGCTCCTCTGGGCGTCCCTTTCTGTGGGGGGAGGAGGAGGAGTGGGGGGGTCGTGCCATGGGGTGGGTGGGGGGTTGGCTCGAGTAATGGAGGGGGGTCTCTAGGGGGAGGGAGGGGATGTTCCCCCTCTTAACATCCCCCCCCCCACTGGCAGGAGCGGGGACTAGAACCATCGCTGGAGGAGGAGGAGGAGGAGAGCTGACTAAGGAGGGCGCCCCCCCCGCCCACAGTCCTCAAGGGGGGGGGCAGAGCAGCAGCGCGAGAGACTGTCTTCCTAGAGCGGCGGGGAAGGGGAGGGGGGAGTGCTCCCTCCAATAAAAGGCTCTGGAGAACAAAAGGAGACCCCCCCCAGAAGGAGGAGGAGGAGGAAGGAGGTCTGTGCAATTGGGGGGGGCACTGCTATGGGGGGGAGAGGAAGGGATGCCTTGGGGGAGGAAGGGCATGGGGGGGCGGCTAAGAAAGGAAAAGGAAGGGGCTTTGCTGAAGAAATCCATAGGAGAGAAGCCCCCTCCCACAGACACTGGGGGGGGGGGTCCGGAGGGAGAAGGAGGAGTCAAGTTGCCCCCTCCCTCTAAGACCCCCCATCTCTCTTCCTTCCTTTTCTCTCTCCCCCCTTGATATGGAGATAGAGGAGGGGGAGGGAGGGGGGAAACACTGAACACCCCCCCACACTTGGAGGAATCGGGGCCGATCCAGGCAATTAAAACAAAACAACCTCCTCCTTCCCTTTCTCGCCCCCCCAAAGGAAAAAAGAGGGTGGAAGCAGCTTTTAGGGCCGGACTAACGAGGGGGGGAGGTTGTCTTGTTCCTTTAATAGATTTCCCTCCCCCCCAAGAAGAGGAGGGGGGAAGGGAGGGCACTCCATGGGAGGGAATGGTGGGAGGGGGTATCTGGGGAGGAGGGGTGGGGGGATTGACTGGGAGGAAGGGAAGGAAGGAGGGGGTGTCCGATGTCTGCAGATCCCCCCCAACAGGATATACTCCCCCCCTCCGGAGACCCCCAGGCTGGATCTCACCTTCTGCCCCACAGAGTGGCTTCTTTTTGTATGGGGGGGTCAACCTACAAGTGGGGGGGGCTGTGGAGGGAAGGGAGAAAAAGTCCAAGGAGGGAGGGAGGGAGGGTGGTTCCCCCCCCCTCGTTTCCACCCTCCCTGTTCCCCCCCCAGTCAAGCGTCCCTGGCCCAGGGAGGGGTTTGAACCCCCAATCTCATCATCACCCACTTTATCCCGATAGGGAGGGAGGGAGGGGTCCAGACCCACACAAGGGGGGGGATGCCTTGGAGGACGCCTGGGGCCTCCTTCTCTGCATATGTACAGAGGGCTTTTCTCCTGCCCCCCCTCTCAAAAGCAACACAGGCCCAGCCCATGGGGTCCCACCCAAACCCCCTTTCCTGTCCCCCCCCAAGAGCTGACGTAGAATGGAAGACAGAAGGGGGGGGAGTCCAGGGCTCATCGCTCTGGCCAGTCCCCCCCCCCCCGGGATTCAAGGAACGGCTGCACCCAAACTATGAATGTAGTCAGAAAATCCTGGACCCCCCTGAGGGTGCACACCGCCCCCCCCCCAAGTGCCTCTCAAAGAGAAAACCAGGGACCGACTACAGGAGAGGTGGGGTGATTCCCCCCCCCTTCTTTCTCCCTCGTGAGAAATTTCGCACAATTGCTTCCGAACAATCTTCTTCTGAAACGAGGGGATGGTGGGCAAGAGGCCTGAGAAGCGTGCGGGGGGGGGGGGCTTCCCTTCATGGGGCGTTTTTCCAGCCGAACTGGAAATAGATTCCTTCCCCCCCCCCCAAAAAAGCAGACCCTTCTAGGAAAGTCCTCCAGGCTGCCTTGCAGAGCATTCCCCCCCACCCACCGGTGTTTTGGTCCAGGAGGCGCCATTCAGGGCCATTGGCTCTACAAAAGGCCGCCTCCTGGTCCCTGGATAGAAATCCCGTCTCTCGGCCTTCCTTTTCAGCTGACCTGTTGGTAGAGGGGGTTGGGGGGATCTTCAAGAGGGCCGAAGGTCGGAAGGGAGTGGATCCGGCTTTCATAACTTTCTTCCCCTGTTATTTCCACCCAAAGCCGCCGGCACCCCCCCCCCCCCCCCCCCCCCCAGGAGGAGACACGAAGGAAGGAAGGAAGAGGAGAGGGAACCCAACCGGGCAGGACAAGGCATGAAGGGCAGCCTAGGAGGAGAGTCACGAGACCAGACATCCGGCCCTCCTGCTTGCTTGCTGCTGTTTTGGAGGGACCACCACTCCCAGAATCCCAAGCCCGCATTGCCAGTGGCAAAGGACTGTGGGAGTTGTGGTCCAAAACATCTGGAGCGACCGAGTGGGGACAAGCCTGGCCTCAGGAAAAAAGAAACCCTGTTTTGTTTTATTTCCCCCCCGTCGCACAATCACACAATCACACACACGCACACTTCCCCCTCCCTCCCTCCCTCCCCAGAAAAAGGGCAGCGAGTGGGGCTTCCTAGAGTGGCAGGAAACAACCCAAAGGAGAGGACTGGAGGGGGAGACGGGGGGGGGAAGAAAATGCGGAAGAGAGGATGATGTTCTCTCTCTCTCTCTCTATCTCTCCAGGGGATTGCCATCAGAGGCTCCGCGGCCTGCAGGAGGAAGAGGTGTGTGTGTGTGGGGGGGGGGGGGGCTGCCATGTGGGGCAAACGGGGGGGGCAAAAGAAGGGAGGGACGGAACCCCAGCCATGCATGGCCGCCCACCAAGGACAACACTCCCCCCCCATCCATGCAGGACACCCGGGGAATGGACCCTGCCCCCAATGCATGCAGCCCCCAAAGCGCCCCCCCCATGCATGACATGCAGAAGGCCCCACCCAATGCATTAAACCAAGAAAGGAACATCCCCGCCCCCAACCATGCATCCCATCCAAAATTCCCCCTTCCTTTAGGTCTAGGCAAAAGATGGGAGGAAGAAAAGAATGAATGAAATGAAAAAAGAAAAAAGGAAGGAAGGAATAGAGAGAGAGAGAGAGGAAGGAAGGAAGGAAGGAAGGAAAGAAAGAAAGAAAGAAAGAAAAGAAGGAAGGAAGGAAGGAAAGAAGGAAGAGGAAGGAAGGAAAGAAAGAAAAGAAGGAAGGAAGAGAGAGAGGGAAAGAAAGAAAAGGAAGAGAAAGGAAGGAGAAAGAAGGAAGGAAGGAATGAAAAAAGCAAAGGAAGCAAAAAAGAAAGAATGAATGAATGAAAAAAGGAGGGGAGAGAGAGAAAGGAAGGAAAGAAGGAAGAGAAAGGAAGGAAAGAAAGAAAAGAAGGAAGGAAGAGAGGGGGGAAGAAAGAAAAGGAAGAGAAAGGAAGGAGAAAGAAAGAAGGAAGGAAGGAATGAAAAAAGAAAAGGAATGAAGGAAGGGAGAGGAAGAAAGGAAGCAAAAAAAGAAAGAATGAATGAATGAAAAAGGAGGGGATAGAGAGAGAAAGGAAGGAAAGAAGGAAGAGAAAGGAAGGAAGGAAAGAAATGAATGAGAGAAAGAAAGAAAAGGAAGAAAGGAAGAGAAAGAAAAGAAGGAAGGAAGGTCCAAGGAGGGTTCTCTCTCTCTCCCCCCACCCCCATTTCCTCCCCTCCTTGTATGCCCCCCCCAGTCCCCCAGTAGTTGGTGTTTCCTGTCCCAGGGAGGGCCTTGAACCCAATGCCAGCTCTCACCCCTTTCCCCACCGGTGGGGGCTGGCTGGAGAGGTTGCCCCCGCCATAGAAGGGAATAAAGGAGGAAGACACCCCGACTGCCATGAAAGGCTACCATTGACCTGAATAAGTTTCTGGACTGATTGGGTTTTTATTTTTAACCCTTTTCTTCAAGGGAGGAGGTAAGACTTGGGCTGGTGGTCGCTCCGTTCCTTTTACCCCCTGGACCAAAAGAGGAGAAAACCCAGATTCCAGATCCCGTCCACGTTTGCCAGGTAAATTTATTGATTGATTGATTGATTTATTAAAAACCACTTGTTAGTCGTGCCTCCAGCTCATTCTCTGCTTCTGCTTCCCAGCCCCTCCTTGGTGGCCTCGCCTTCTGACCCCTTTTCTCCAACCTGCGCCCCATTGATCTCATTTCAACCGGTACCTTTAGAAATTGCTTTTCTCTTTAAAGAAAGGCTCCCCCCCCCTTCTTGCCACCCTTTCCTTAACATATCCTTCTTCCATTGGACCTTATTAATCCTTGCTCCCATGGCACTGAATTGGGCTTTTAAAAATCCAGCGTGACGGTCTGTGTGGCTGCGTCCTCTGATTTTGATTTCTTTGAATCCAAGAATTCTAGTAGAACATGAATGACCACTCTGGCCCCAGGACGGGAAGGGTGGATGAGGGGGGAAAAACCCTTAAGATTCCTTGCCACAAGCTCCCTGGGAGTTCCTTGCCTTCCTTCCTTCCTTCCTTCCTTCCTTCCTTCCTTCCTTCCTCCCTTCCTTCCTCCCTCCCTTTCTTTCTTTTCTTTTC
Source organism: Phrynocephalus versicolor (assembly GCA_023846285.1). NCBI lineage: Eukaryota > Metazoa > Chordata > Lepidosauria > Squamata > Agamidae > Phrynocephalus > Phrynocephalus versicolor. Next base: position 11,831 of record JAHTLZ010004235.1, read on the forward strand.
TTTTCTTTCTTTCTTTCTTTTTCTTCCTTCCTTCCTTCCTTCCTTCCATGCATTTATATACTACCACTACTCTGGGTGGTTTACAACAGTTGAAACACCTTGGCCCATCCCTTACCCCACCCAGAGGTGAAATAAGTAAGTAAATAAATAAATACAGTGGACCCTTGTATAATAAACAGCTTGTATAACATAAAATTTGTACAACATAAACAATTCTGGAGATAGGGGAAATTTGCTTAACGTAATTGCCTATGGGGAAAATCCATACAACATAAAAATGGGATCACTCTATTTTCAATGCATTCCTATGGGAATTTGTATAAAGGAAAATTTGCTTAACATAATTTCATTTGGAACGAATTAATTCCTTTATACAAGGTACCACTGTAAATAACTTTTCAGTTTATACAGTGATATGTCCTTTAAAAATAATACTGCAACACAACACCGTGGGGCAAGTAAATTAGGGTTATCCTTTATTGCATGACATAGGAAGCTAACAAGTGCCTGGTACATAATATCTGAGGCTGCTAAAGCCAGTTGAGCGATTCTGGGGTTTTGAAAATTGGTATACGGTGGTACCTTGTATAAAGAAATTAATTCATTCCAAATGAAATTATGTTAAACAGATTTTCCTCTATACAAATTTCCCATAGGAATGCATTGAAAACGGAGTAATCTCTAATTGTAACAGTTTTTACGTTGTACGGATTCGCCCCATAGGCAATTCTGTTAAGCAAATTTCCCCCTATTTCTGGATTTTTTTATGTTGTACAAATTTTATGTTATATGAACCGTTTGTTATACGAGGGTCCACTGTAGTTAGATGATCCCAAACAATTATCTTACTGCTTCGGAAATTTGTCTGCCTGGCATACAGATTTCTCTTTTGCCAGGCAAACAACCAAACTTTGTGTCCGATTTATCATAGATTTTTGTTTTGTTTTGAAGGAAGCTACGCAAAGCTGTGCTAAAAAAATTTATAGCTGCCGTTGAGCTGGTACCTCCTTGGCCTGTATGAGCTCAGGAGTAATCGTATTATTCCAGAGTTTGATCAGGTTTGAGGTGTTGAAATATTTGAGAGTTAATACACCCAGCATATTTCTTTCTTTTTCGTTATTATTATTATTATTATTATTATTATTATTATTATTATTATTATTATTATTATTATTATTATTATTATTTCACCCAGCGCATTGTTAGTCTGTGGAACTCCCTGCCACAGAAGGTGGTGATGGCATCTGGCCTGGATGCCTTCAAAAGGGGATTGGACAGATTCCTGGAGGAAAAGTCCATCACAGGTTACAAACCATGAGGGAGATGTGTAATCTCCAGGCTTAAAACCAGGGTACTTCAAGGGCCAGATGCAGGGGAGTGGTATCAGGAGAGAGAGATCTAGTCTCATGCGCTCGCAAACGCATGTGGTGCGGCCACTGTGAGATCCAGGAAGCTGGACTAGATGGGCCTTTGGCCTGATCCAGCAGGGCTCTTCTTAGGTTCTTATGTTCTTATGACGCTATTTGTAATCAGTCTGAGCAATTTTCTTGCAACAACTCAATATCATCATCATCATCATCATCATCATCAAATTAGCACACAGCAGACGAGATTGCTACGCTGGATTTTGTATTACAAATCACTAGCCAATGGTGGTGGTGGTCTTGCCCCCTCCTGCCCTTTGGGCAGGGAGGCAGCAGGACCCAATCCTTCTCCAGAGGCTCCGATGAAGTTGTCTGGAAGGCGGAAAAGTTCCCGAGTGTGTCCTTCCCTTCCCGTGGGAGGGGATGCTGCCCTGCCACCTTCTGCCACCAGCCCCCCCCCCCTTTCTTTTTTCTCTTGTCCTGGAACTTCAGTTCCTTGTTTTGAGAGTTCACTTTATAAAGTCAAGGATGGGAAGGACCCCCGGGCAGAGAGGGGGGGGGGAGACGAGGAGGGAAGAAAGAAAGAAAGAAAGAAAGAAAGAAAGAAAGAAAGAAAGAAGAGGGGGAGGAAGGAAGGAAGAAGAGTGGGAGGGAAGAAAGAAATAAAAGGAAGGAAGAAATGAGGGAGGGAGAAAACTAAAAAAAAACTTATTTTTACATCAGTATTGAAATTTCGGGCTGAATTGGTCATTGAGTGTATTTCAATTTCTAAGTGTCCAGGCACTTAATAATCCAACTATGCAGTACTGAGTCAAAGGCTTTTTTATAGTCAATCCAAGTCATATATCAATTAGTATTCCGGGCTTTAGAATTCTCTTTGATCATTTTATCAGTGAGTACCTAAACCTATCTCTAACCCTAACCCTCTTCCCTGTTTGTTCCCTTTCTGCTCTACTGGCATGATGTTATTTGCTTTCAAATAATCCTGGACTCTTATTAGCTATGATACCTATCAGCAGTTTATACATATTTGGTAAACACGTGATTGGCCTGTAATTTTTCAGGTATTGCTCCGTTTGTTGGATCCTTCTGAATCAAATAGGTTTAACCACTCATTAATATAACCCGTCCTCACCATTTCATTAAATTGTTGGGCCATTTTCCCATGCGAACTGGTCAGGTGTTTAAGCCAAAACCCATGCAGTTGGTCATTGCGTGATGATGATGATGATGATGATGATGATGTTGTTGTTGTTGTTGTTTTGGGGGCTGTTTTGTAAGTTGTTGTTGTGAACCGCCCAGAGTTCCCGTTTGAGGAAAATCAATTTGCGGTATACAAATATAATAAATAAATAAAAACCACAGCTGATCATGAAAAGATTTGCTCTTATTACACATATATGAATCTGCTTGTGCTAGAAGTTGAAAGAGTATTCATATTAATGGGAAACGTGCTGAAAATTAAATTAAGAGGGCTTAACCCTTTTCTAGGTAAAGATTGATGCCTGAACAACATTTTCTTAATCACAACCATTCTCTGAAAGCGTCTGTCCCTTCCATAAATTCCACCTCTGGGGTAGAGGGTCAGGGTATAACATCTTCTTCCTGGCTGGCTCGGTGGCTGCCTCAGCCTCCAAAACCATCCAGTAATTGATTTCTGATCTGAACTTTCTCCAGCCAAATCAGCACCAGTACATCCAATTAATTTTGAATCTTTTTTTTTAATTGAGTAATTTTATTGGTTTTTTTAGGGGGGGAAACAAGGGGGGAGGGGTATGGGGAGAAAGGAGTACAGTTTAAAAATTACATTGAATATATCAAGCCAAAAATAACGATTTAACATATTAACAGATCACCAAATATCACAATGCTAATAGGTTTTTTGTTACTTCTTGCCATCTTTTCTGAGAAATCTCATCGTAGTCTCCCTTTAGAAAGCCGGAGAGTCTGTCGATTTCAATGCATTCTCTTATCTTTTCGTGGAAATTTCTCTCTGTTGGCACATCTGGTTGTTTCCAGGATTTCGCATACAATATCCTTGCAGCAACAATTACATGGTGAAGTACATATCTCTGGTCATAGGAAATATTAATGTCTACTATATTTAATTAAAAAAATCTGGTCTAAGCTCTAACTTAATTTTCAAGTATCTTTCTAAAAATAATTTTACCATTATCCAGTATGCCTTTGCCTCTTTACATGTCCACCACATATGGTAAAAAGTACCACAATCATGTTTACATTTCCAACATTTAGGTGAACAGTTATACATCTTAGATAAACGGTGTGGTGAGAAATGCCATCTATAGAACATCTTATAACAATTTTCCTTAAAGGCTATAGATTTAAAGAGTTTGACTGTATTCCACAAAGAGTCCCATTTGTTTAGATGAATAGAATAACCAAAATTTTCTGCCCATCTTATCATAGTGTCTTTGACCAGTGTATCAATCATTTTTTCATTTAACAATATACTATAAAATTTACTAAGGAGCTTTGAGTCGCCAGAGGATAGTATTTTGTCAAGTGGAGTATCATTAGTCATAAATCCCCCCTCTTTATTAAGATCTTTGAAGTGTGAGTATATTTGTTGGTATTTCCACCAGTCTAACTTATAACCTTCTGATACTAATTTTTCTAATGATTTCAAAGAGAGGTCAGCGTTCAGAAGGTGTCTGTAAGTTAAAAATTTTGGGGTTTCACTTATGTGGGGGCTGATAGCTGCTCCCAACGGAGATAACCACAATGGTGCTTTGGAGTAAAATTGTTTTTTAATCGGTAACCATATTTTAACTAAGGCATTCCTTATCCAGTGCTTTTTAAAAAGGGTAGGTATATTACCCTTATACCATATATAATGATGCCAGCCCTTATCCAAGCCATGGTTCTCAAGCTGCAGTATTCTATTATTTGTCATCAAAATCCAGTCTTTAATCCAAGTCATGGTAGCGGTCTTGTAGTATAACACCAAATTCGGCAGGGCAAAGCCACCAGTTTTAGTTCTGTCCTGTAGATAAACATTTCTAATCCTTGCTTTTTTCTTTTGCCATATAAATACACGTATACTTTTTCCAGGTCTGAAATGATCTTAAAGTCAGGTAATATAGGTAAGGATTGAAATAAAAAGAGCAATTTAGGTAAGACATTCATTTTAACTGCAGCAATTCTGCCCATTAAGTATAACTGAAGTCTTGACCAGGTTTCCATACCCAAATATTTTACCTTACTAGCATGTTGGAAACCTGATTGGTTTACAATTTTTTCAGTCATAGATGGAGTCATATTTTTAGTAAGCAACAGTGTTTTTTCTCTATTTACCTTTAGTCCTGAAATTTTGGAGTAGGCCTCCAAAGTCTTTAATAGTTCTGGAGTGGAGGTCTGAGGGTCCTCCATAATAACCAACAGATCGTCCGCAAAGGCTGAATTAATTTTGAATCTTCATTAACTGGTATTTTTAACTGAAAATATATGGTCTCTTTCAGATATTTAGCTACTTTCTTAACTGCTTCCCAATCATTTTTGTTGGTGCATGCAGTTTTCTACTTAAAATGCCAACCGTAGCCATAAATGACTTGCTAGTTGTAGTAAAATATATTGTACCTATTGCTGGTGTATATTTTGTATACTTTGGTAAAATCTCACATTCCATTTTACAGTTATGCTTATATTTAAGATCTACTTAAAGATAAGCATAACTTAAATATGCTGCCACAGAAGGTGGTGGAGTCTCCTTCTTTGGAGTTTTTTAAGCAAAGGCTGGGTGGCCACCTGTCAGAAATACTGTGATGGGGGTTCCTGCATGGCAGGGGGTTGAACTGGATGGCCCTTGAGGTCTCTTCCAATTCTAGGATTCTATGATTCTACTGCTTCTAACAACTCAATAATAAATGCAGATCACGAATAATGATATTATATTTTATATCACCCAATTAGTTGGTCTCTCCTTTTGCATGAAACTTTTGTACTTTTTGAAATATTCCCCTTTACTCTTTGTAGCAACCAAAAGGTCATCTCAGCATATAAAAATATATCAGGCAAAAGCCAAAGAAACAATACAAAACAAGATCACAAAAACATGTGGCGCCTTAAAGACTATTATGTTTTAATGTCAGCTTTCGTGGACACGTCCACTTCGTCAGACAGAGGGAAACAAAATAAAAGTGTAAACAAAAGCTCTCTTTAAAATAGAATAGTGTTTAAAGTGTCACATTTTTGACATCTTGTTTTGTTTTGTTCCAATCAATTTTGCCTGATACATTTTCATATGTTGATGATGCTTGCACAGACTAACATGTAAGCAAAATTTCATTATCTTTTTCTGCTGAAGGGACCTTCATCATCCTCCCCTTGTTGAAATCTCTGTGGAATCAGCATTTTAAAAAACCCGACTCAGGCGGACAATCATCAACGGAAAACCTGGGAAACTACAGGCCAGTTAGCCTTACACCTGTCCCCGGGAAGATGGTGGAAAGCCTCATCCGAGAGAAAATCTTAAAACACATAAAAGAACAAACCTTGCTGAGAGAAAATCAGCATGGCTTCTGCAAGGGTAAGTCTTGTCTGACAAATCTTTTAGATTTTTTTGAAAAGGTCAACAGGCATGTGGATTTGGGAGAACCGGTGGATATAGTCTATCTGGATTTTCAAAAGGCTTTTGATACAGTCCCTCACCAAAAGCTGCTGAGAAAATTGCACAGTCAGGGGATAAGAGGGCAGGTCCTCTTATGGATTGAGAACTGGTTGAGATCCAGGAAACAAAGAGTAGGTGTCAATGGGAAATTTTCACAATGGAGAGAGGTGAAAAGCGGTGTGCCCCAGGGCTCTGTCCTGGGACCGGTGCTTTTCAATATGTTCATAAAAGGCGCTTGAGGGGGGTATGATTGAGACATACAAAATAATGCAGGGCATGAGACAAGTGGATAGAGGGAACCTCTTCTCCCTCTCATAAAATACTAGAACTAGGGGACATACACTCAAATTGAGGGCTGGGAGAATAAGAACAGACAAAAGAAAATATTTTTTCACCCAGCGCGTTGTTAGTCTGTGGAACTCCCTGCCACAGGAGTTGGTGATGGCATCTGGCCTGGATGCCTTCAAAAGGGGATTGGACAGATTCCTGGAGGAAAAGTCCATCCCAGGTTACAAACCATGATGGAGGTGTGTAATCTCCAGGCTTAAAACCAGGGTACTTCAAGCGCCAGATGCAGGGGAGTGGGATCAGGAGGCAGATATCTAGTCTCATGCGCTCCCAAACGCATCTGGTGGGGCCGCTGTGAGATACAGGAAGCTGGACTAGATGGGCCTTTGGCCTGATCCAGCATGGCCCTTCTTAGGTTCTTATGTTCTTATGTACACAACCTCATTGGATAATATTTACATACAGTTTGGATCCTACATCTAACTGGCTGACATTGGCTCTCCTAGAAAGATGGGACGTCCTTTTCTTCCCTTAATGATTTCCTCTTCCAAATAATAAATTCCTTATTCCCTTGATATGTATATGACCAGGCTGAGCCTTCCCTCCCTGCTGGGCTTCCTAATAAGAGGCGCAGCGGAAGGCGTGAATCGTGGGTACTTGAGGACTCTGACCAATTCTAAAGGCCAAGGCGGAAAGGATCCCACCAGAAAGTAAGATCTGTAAAGAAAGAGGAATCAGGCCTTTGTTCTACCATCGGCCAGAAAGAGGTTACTTTTGGGTCACATACAGGTATCAAAACTACCGAGGGAGATACGCCAGGCTCCTTCCTTGGCATCCTTTAAGAAAGCCGTTAAAACCTGGTTGTTTAAGGATGCCTTCGGCAATCGCTAGGGCTCCTATCATTTTTTCTTGTCTTGTGGTTTGTAGCCGTCATCAGTTGTCCTCCGCCTCTTGCCTATCATCTAATTGTTGTGGGGTATTTTCCCCTTTATTTTATTATTATTATTTCCTTTTTATTTACTTTTTTGTGTGTGTGTTCTTAGATGAACTGCCCAGAGTTCCCTTTTGGGAAATTGGTGTGGTATATAAATATAAAAATAAATAAATAAATAAATTTAACCACGGGGCTCCCAGCAAAGTTTTGTTGACTTAGATATGTTGCTGTTAGACATGGGCACGACTCAGCGAAATCCTCGTTTCCGTTTTCGGTTGTCGTTCTCGTTACGTAACGAGAACGGTAACGGGAATTACTCCGCTCCAGCTCGAACCCGACCCGATAAAAGAAAAATTTGGTCGGGTTTGTCGTTGTCGTTCATGGCATCGCGGCGATCGCGCGATGCAAGCAGCACAGAAAAAAAGTGTAAAAAAACAAAACCGATTCCCGGCCATAAAAGCAGGCGAAAATATGCCTGCCTCAGTGAGGGCACCTACCAGAGAGGGGTGGTTTCTGGGGGGGGGGTCCCCCCGGCCTTCCCCCCCTCTCCTGTCCTGGGCTGCTGGTACCAGGCTGGGGGGGGGCATCCTCGTCGTCTCCATTTGCCATGCAATAGGGGGGGGATCCAAAATGGCGACCACAATATTTATTTTTAAATCGTGGTCCAAAAACCCACCAAAGCACCACAGAAACATTTGAAAATTAGGTATTTTAAATGCCTGATTTTTTATAGTAGCAGCAGTGGGGTTTTCTTGCAATAAAACGTCTCCATTGATTTTATTTTATTTTATTTTTATTTTTTTGCACTTGTGCATGCGCAATGATGGGCTGTTCATGGGATGGGACCATGCAAATTTTTGGAGCCATTCCACCAATCGCATGGCCAGGTTTTGACTGAGACTTCTGGGTGTGCCAGAGAGGGCATTAAAAGCCCACAAACCCTAACCCTAACCCTAACCCTAACTCACAGAGCCCACTTCCCTACCCCTTCCCCTATCCCATTCCCTAACCTGTACGTCAGTACGCTAGTATGCTTCCCTTCTTAGTGAGTCATAGCACCCAGAGAGGTGCCTATGCCACTCACTACCCCCACCCCACCCTAACATAATGTATGGTACATGGCGGCTTCGCTTTATGCTTCCCTTCTTAGTGGGTCAGACGTCAGAGGCACCCAGACAGGTGCCTCCCAGAGCCCACTTACCCCAACCCCAACGACAAACGACAAACGGAAACGATAATTTTTTGAAAATTATTGCAACAAACTGAAACGACCCGAAACGGACCTGTCCCGACGAACGACAGCTCGAAACGTCATTTTTTTCTGGCCGTGCCCATCTCTAGTTGCTGTATTGAACACTGACTGTGTGCGTGAATTACTTGGAGGGGAGAATTCCTGTTTTGCAACTCTGCAAAAGGTGTTGCCACATCCATCCTAACTCCCCAAGTGTATTCCACAGCCTCCTTCCTCAGAATGGTACAGAT
>JAHTLZ010004236.1:0-12984 GCA_023846285.1 Phrynocephalus versicolor
CATGCTAGTGCTTTTTATACTAATCAGCACTCATAATAATAATAATACCTTTATTGTCAATGTACAACATGTGCACAATGAAATTAGCTGAGTCTCCCATGCCCACCCCCACCACCATCCCGCCCCCATCTCACTGGCAATCACTCAGTCTTATTGCACCCTGTGTACTTGACACAGAATGCGCCAGCCCACAGGTCAGTTCTTCTATACTTGTCCTGGGATTATTTCCCATTCAGCAGTCTGACAGCCCATGGATAAAAACTGTTCTTCAGCCTGTTGGTACGGCAGGCTATACTACGATATCTTCTGCCTGATGGTAACAAGGTGAAAAAGTGCTGACCGGGGTGTGAGTCATCCCTAAGAATTTTTCCAACCCTCCTGAGGCAACGATCCCTAGCGATGTCATCCAGTGCGCTCAGGGGACAGCCCGTGATATACTGAGCTGTGCTTACCACCCTCTGTAGTGTCTTCCTGTCAGCAGCTGTCAATCCAGCATACCAAACGGTAATGCAATATGTGAGGATGCTTTCAACTGTGGACCGGTAGAAGGAGATCATCAGTTGTTGCTTCACTTTGTTCTTACGCAAGACCCTAAGGAAATGCAGTCTCTGCTGGGCCTTCCTGACTACTTGGGTTGTATTAATTCCCCAGGATAGATCTTCACTGAGGTAAACTCCCAGAAATTTAAAGGAAGAAACTCTCTCCACACAGCCCCCCTGGATGTACAATGGGGCTGGTTCCTCTCTTTTCCTCCGGAAGTCCAGCACCATCTCCTTTGTCTTCGTAATATTTAGATGCAAGTTGTTTTCAAGGGACCATGTGGATAATTTTTGGACCTCATTCCTGTATGGTGATTCATCTCCCCCTGTAATAAGACCCATTATGGTGGTATCATCTGCGAACTTAATAATCACAGTAGATGGATCAGATGATACACAATCATATGTGTACAGTGAATACAGGAAGGGACTAAGCACACAGCCCTGTGGGGAGCCAGTGCTAAGCTTCAGGGAAGTAGATGTAACACTAATTAACAATCTGATGCAATCTGATCTAACCATTACAAATCATGATGTTACAATCAGTTCCACCTGCACTTCATCACTTAACATGCCTGTGATTACTTATCTTTAACACTTGTGAATTAACATCATGACACTGCAGAATCTAACTGCCTCCATTTTACAATTCTCTTTACACATTCTGTTAAATATACATAACATATGTTTTATCAACTTTTACATATCTTGACAAATAGACCCACCCAGTTCTCCTGCTTCAACTCAGTCTCCTTGTTTGGCAACTCCCATTCTCCTGGGGTGGCAATAGAAACTCTGCCTCCCAAAGCAGAATCAATCCTCCCTACTGGCACTTTGCCTTTGTGCCTTCCCAATCCCTAGCCTGGGTGGCTGGTATCCTCTAAGCCTGCGTCTAGGCTACCCATACCTGTAAGCCAGACAAGATGCTTCCCTGCCTGCCGTGCCCTCTGCCAACATGCCTGTCTGTCAGACTCCACCAGTCCCGGCTTTGAGCATGCCTTCCAGTTGCTTATCATTCAACCTCCTCCAGTCTGCACTTCTGGCTTCCCAGTCCCATACTTTGTCATCTGGGCTGGTCTGTGAGCCACGTGATCCACAAAGAAGGGCTGTGGAAAGGGAAAGACAGCTGCTCCGCTTCTACTGGGATTGGGAATTTTTGGGATGATACATGCCTCTCTGCAGGAAGTGCTGCCGGTGTGTGTGTGTTTTTGTCAGCCTCCTCTGCTGCTCCTCTTCACTCACAGCTGCATTGCACTGTGAATGGAGGGACCAGGAAGCCTCCAGGTTTGGTTATTGGTGGATACTCTGACCCACAAGGAATGTGTGAGTCTGTAACTCACATAGACCTAGTTCTGTTTCCTCCGCCACTCTTTCCTCTGGGATGCAAGACACTGTGCCTCACAAAGAAGGGAAACGTACTTGTTGTGTGCGTACTCCAATCAGAAAGTACCATGTGTGGATCTTGGTGCTGTGCTGCTGTGTGACCCCGTCATACCCTATTTGTCGTCACGTTTTCTTTGACCCAAAGGCTGCCGGAAAAGAAAAACTACTGGTTGCAAATCTAGGTTGTGATTGATGATGATGATTGAGTTATGGGAACACTCATCAGGAACAGCTGGTGGTGGGCTTAGGGTTAGGGTTAGGTGGTATGTTTAGGCCTCCGCTACTCTGCCCTCTGGGCTGCAGAACGCTGTGTCTCACAATGAAGGGCTGGAGTGGAATGTACTTGCACGTGCCACAGTTCGGAACAATAATCGTTTGTTTCTTAGAAATAGAATAGCCTTTCAGGAGGAAGTTCCAGGCTTGGCTCTTGGAGTTGTGGAACTGCTGTGATTCACAACGAAGGGCATGGAGATGGAATGCCGGCAGTTAGGAGCAAGTCTACCAGAACACAGCTGGGAAAGAAAGTCAAAAAGCTTGGCTTGCTGTCCTTTTGGAAGCCTGTGTGGCTCTAGCTCTGTGTCTTCTCGCTGCCTGCCTGTCAGGCTCCCCCCACTTCCGGCTTAGCGGAGGCCTTCCAGCCGCTTCTCCTTCACCCTAACAGCACGGTCCAGTTAGTGCTTCAAGTTCAGCCCTGTCGCCACTCCCTTCAAGTTGCCCATGCAGCAACCACGGCTGCTTCCGCCTCTAGGCGGAAAATCACTTGAGGAGAAGAAGACCAACTGTAACAGTGCAGTGCAGTCAATTTTGTTTAGAACTGGGGGACTCTGTCATCCCACACTGGGTGTGTGTGTTTCTTTACACATTCCAGGTTGGGAAATCCCTTGACAGAAGGAAGGGAGATTCGGTGCTTCTCCTTCTACCCCCTCTAGTCTGGCCTTCTGGCCTCCACTACCCTTCACTCTGGGCTGCACACACTGTGGCTCACAGAGAAGGGCATTGTGCTGGCTTGTGTGCTAGAAAACAGCCATGGGCCCGTGATTGCTCTCCTCAAGTGGCTTGCGCAGCCACCTCATGCGAAAGCACCCTTGGACTCTGCCTGGGACAGTGACAGGCCTCTGCAGGAAGTAGTGCCGCTGTGTGGGAGTGTTGTCAGCCTCCGGACCGCTACTTAGTCTTCACTGGGCTGCCATACACTCTGGCTCACTAAGAAGGACAACTTACTGTTGTGATGGTGGCCCTCTGTCACCATTTACAAATAGAACAGTTTTTCGAAAAGTTCCAGGCTTGGCTGTTGGAGTTGTGGAAGTTGTGATTCACCACGAAGGGCATGCCACTGGGCTGGGCTGCGATGCACTGTGTCTCTCTGTGAAGGGAGGGACAAGGAAGCCTCCATGTTTGGATACTCTCCTGACGCACACGGACTGTGTGAGTTTGTAATTCACACAGGCTTAGCTCTGTTTCCTCCGCCACTCTTTCCACTTGGCTGCCAACTGTGTCTCACTGAGAAGGTCCAGCAGAAATTGTGACCGCACCCACCCAAATAAATGAAGTGTTTGCCTCGGAGAAGGACTGAGTTTGGAGGCAGTTTGGCACTGCTGGCGTTGAAAACAAAGTGTTTCCCTTGTGGAAGGTGTAGGTTTTCGGGTACTACGGTGTGACCCTAGAAACGAAGGGGTTCCCTTGCAAAAGGAGTAGACTTTAGGGTTAGGCCACCACTAGTCTTTGTGGCACTCAGACTCAGCCTTTTTGGGCTGCCCTACTCTTCACTCCGAGCTGCAATGCACTGTGAAGGGAGGGACAAGGAAGCCTCCATGTTTGGTTCTTGGTGGATACTCTGACGCACACGGACTGTGTGAGTTTGTAGTTCACACAGGCTTAGCTCTGTTTCCTCCCCCACTCTTTCCATTTGGCTGCCAACTGTGGCTGACGAAGAAGGGCATTTTCCTGGCATCCTCCTCAGGCCATTCAGCCACGCTGGGCAGCTGGAGCTTCCTAGCAATGATCCTCCCCTACGGAGGCCCTGTGGCCTCAGACTCAGGCTATGTGGCCTCCTCCAGCCACTCTTTTCTCTTGGATGCAAAACACTGTTGCTCACTAAGAAGGGAAGAGTAGTTGTGTGCAGCACGCACTCCAGTAGTTTATCGGACAGTTCCAGGCTTGGTTCTTGGAGTTGTGTTGGAGCTGCGAATCACTAAGAAGGGCATGGTAGTAGTAGATTGCCGGGAGTTTGTAATTCACAGAGACCTAACTCTATCTCCTCCGCCACTCTTTCCATTGGGCTGCCAGCTGTGGCCCATAAAGAAGGGAAAAAATGTACCAGTTGCGTGGTGGTGGCACCACCATTTACAAATAGAACAGTTTTCCGAAAGTTCAAGGCTGGGCTTTTGGAGTTGTGGGAGCTGGGATTCACAACGAAGGCCATGGTTGTGGATTGCTGGCCCAGCATTCAATTACTCCAGCTTGTGGCCTCCGCCACTCTTTCCTCTGGGCTGCAAGACGCTGTGTTTCACACTGAAGGGGGTTCCTGATTTGAACAGCGTTCGTATGTACAGCACCACCAAGACTTAGTCAAAAAGTGACATGTGGTGGTGCATTGCAGGCAGTGTGGTGCCAGACCAAACTCAAGGTGATTGGCCTCCTCCTCCAGTCTTTCCTCTGGGCTGCAAGGCGCCGTGTTTCACACTGAAGGGGGGTACTGTTTTGAAGAGCGTTCGTACGTACAGCACCACCAAGAGTTTGTCAGAAAGTGCCATGTGGTGCATCGCAGGCAGTGTGGTGCCAGACCAGACTCAAGGTGATTGGCCTCCTCTGCAACTCTTTCCTCTGGGCTGCAAGACACTGTGACCCAAGACCAGTGGCATTTAAATTCCTGTCATGCCATTCAGCTCCATCCTTTTTATACTGGAGCTGGCAATGAGCCTGCCGCACTCTGGCTCTGTGCTGTGGTGCTCTCATACTCTGCCTTGTGGCCTGGCCGGAGTGGCCGCCCTTACTCTGGCCTTATGGACGCGTTGACCATAGAGATAGTCCTCCTCCTTGTATAGCCTAGTGGGCTGGGCTGTGGGCTGTAAAACTTAAGTCAGAGCAACCCAGAGCCCTATCCCATTCCCATCCCTACCAAAACTATTCCTGGCTGTAGCTACTAGCTAGGTACGTACGTACAACGTAGCTTTAACCACCTCAGGCTCTAACTGTAGTGCTAATGCTGACCAATCCATGACCAAAAGCAGGGTTGCATTGGCTTTGGCTTTATTGCTGCTTGTCCTTTAAGTGTGTGTGACTTTGACTGTGAATGCGAACTGAAGCCAGAAGGACCTTGGAGATGGGGGGCCAATTTGAGAGGAGTAGAGTAGTAGACCCCTCATCCAGATTTGGGAAGGAACGGAATGTCTTTCTCCTGCTGCCTCTGAGAGAGGTGGAGGGGAGATGGGATGGATTCAAAACCAAACAACAAAAAAGTACAACAAACAGGCACGTCAGCCAGACCAAGTAGGGTGGCTGCTGGCTGGTTCAGCATCAGCAGATTCAGCACAGCAGACCAAGAGAAAAAAAAAGAAATGCAAATTTGTTTCTACCCCACTTTGTTTGCTTAGGATGCACTAGCCTTGTTGTGCAGCAGCAAGTCCATCACCCAGGCAACTGTATTTCGCCTGCTCGTTTGCGGGACCCGTGCCTGCCCGCCCGCCCGCCCGCCCGCTCACCCGCGCGCGTGCCCGCCTGCGCGCTAGCCACTCCCCCTGCCGCTGCCGCTGCCCACGCATGTACCCCCGCAAGCCACAAGTCTCGGTCGGACGTCAAAATGCGCGAAATCGCGGCAGAAACGGAAACGAAAAAACGAACCGACTAATTTTTGCGATTTTTCGCGAAAAACGGAACCGAGCCGAAACGGAACCGGCCCAACTAACGACAACTCGAAAAAAATTTTTTTCAAGTCGTGCCCATCTCTAATCCCTAGCATGGAATTGGCCTTCTTCACCGCTGCCATACATTGGGGAGACACCTTCATTGAGCTGTCCACCAACACACCAAGATCTCTTTCCTGATCCGTCTCGGATAACTCAGAGCCCATGAGTTGATAGATAAAGTTTTGATTTTTTGCCCCAATATGCATTACTTTACATTTGGCTACATTAAATCGCATTTGCCATTTTGCAGCCCATTCCCCCAGTTTGGAGAGATCCTTCTGGAGCTCTTCACAATCTTCTCTGGTTTTTACCACACGGAAAAGTTTTGTGTCATCTGCAAACTTGGCCACCTCACTGTTTATCCCTGTCTCCAGGTCATTTATGAACAGATTGAAAAGCACCGGTCCCAGGACAGAGACCTGGGGCACACCGCTTTTCACTTCTCTCCATTGTGAAAATTTCCCATTGACACCTACTCTTTGTTTCCTGGATCTCAACCAGTTCTCAATCCATAAGAGGACCTGTCCTCTTATCCCCTGACTGTGCAATTTTCTCAGCAGCCTTTGGTAAGGGACTGTGTCAAAAGCCTTTTGAAAATCCAGATAGACTATATCCACCGGTTCACCCAAATCCACATGCCGGATGAGCTTTTCAAAAAATTCTAAAAGATTTGTTAGACAAGACTTACCCTTGCAGAAGCCATGCTGATTTTCTCTCAGCAAGGTTTGTTCTTTTATGTGTTTTAAGATTTTCTCTTGGATGAGGCTTTCCACCATCTTCCCTGGGACAGATGTAAGGCTAACTGGCCTGTAGTTTCCCGGGTCCCCCCTCCTTCCTTTTTTAAAAATTGGTGTGACATCCGCTATCCTCCAGTCCTCCGGCACTATGACCGTTTTAAGAGACAAGCGCCCCCCCTCTCCTCCAACCCCCCCCCCCCTATTCCCCCCCCCCACCGCCCTTCCTGTCCTTTTGCACGAACCTCCTCCTGGTGAGGGGGGCAGATGTTTCCCCTCCTTCCTGCAAACAGTCGATGGGGGAGGGAGGAGGAGGAGGAGGCCTGGTTCCTTTTTATGGAGGGGGGATTACGAAAAAGCTTCTCCCTCCCTCCTTTTTCCTTGCAGGGGCAGGGGGGAAGAGAAAAGGGAAGGCGGGGGGAGGTTCGGGGGTTAAAGGGGGCCAATTTACGCCTCTCTGTCCAGACACCCCCCTCCCCACGGATTCCATCAGCAACGCCCCTCTTCCCCCCCCCAATAGCATTGCAAACCCCCTCATTGCAATTGCACCACGCACCTCCTTGTCCTTCTCCGGACTCGCTGCCCTCCTACCCCCCCTTGGAGGACCGAATACTGCCCCCTCGCGGGCCCAGCCCCCCCTCCAACACTCCCCTCCCCCCACTGCACTTGGGGGGGTGTCTCTCTTTCCTTCCCAATATAAAGGCGGAGCAGAGGGGGTGGGGTGGGGGGTTCATTATAGCCCTCGTCAAGAACACCTCCTTCCCCCCCCCCCAACGCCACAATCCCTGGGGGGGGAGCCTTCATTTCTCCCACCTCCTCTGCCACTCTAGGGAGCCCCACTCGCTCCTCTGGGCGTCCCTTTCTGTGGGGGGAGGAGGAGGAGTGGGGGGGTCGTGCCATGGGGTGGGTGGGGGGTTGGCTCGAGTAATGGAGGGGGGTCTCTAGGGGGAGGGAGGGGATGTTCCCCCTCTTAACATCCCCCCCCCCCACTGGCAGGAGCGGGGACTAGAACCATCGCTGGAGGAGGAGGAGGAGGAGAGCTGACTAAGGAGGGCGCCCCCCCCGCCCACAGTCCTCAAGGGGGGGGGCAGAGCAGCAGCGCGAGAGACTGTCTTCCTAGAGCGGCGGGGAAGGGGAGGGGGGAGTGCTCCCTCCAATAAAAGGCTCTGGAGAACAAAAGGAGACCCCCCCCAGAAGGAGGAGGAGGAGGAAGGAGGTCTGTGCAATTGGGGGGGGCACTGCTATGGGGGGGAGAGGAAGGGATGCCTTGGGGGAGGAAGGGCATGGGGGGGCGGCTAAGAAAGGAAAAGGAAGGGGCTTTGCTGAAGAAATCCATAGGAGAGAAGCCCCCTCCCACAGACACTGGGGGGGGGGGTCCGGAGGGAGAAGGAGGAGTCAAGTTGCCCCCTCCCTCTAAGACCCCCCATCTCTCTTCCTTCCTTTTCTCTCTCCCCCCTTGATATGGAGATAGAGGAGGGGGAGGGAGGGGGGAAACACTGAACACCCCCCCACACTTGGAGGAATCGGGGCCGATCCAGGCAATTAAAACAAAACAACCTCCTCCTTCCCTTTCTCGCCCCCCCAAAGGAAAAAAGAGGGTGGAAGCAGCTTTTAGGGCCGGACTAACGAGGGGGGGAGGTTGTCTTGTTCCTTTAATAGATTTCCCTCCCCCCAAGAAGAGGAGGGGGGAAGGGAGGGCACTCCATGGGAGGGAATGGTGGGAGGGGGTATCTGGGGAGGAGGGGTGGGGGGATTGACTGGGAGGAAGGGAAGGAAGGAGGGGGTGTCCGATGTCTGCAGATCCCCCCCAACAGGATATACTCCCCCCCTCCGGAGACCCCCAGGCTGGATCTCACCTTCTGCCCCACAGAGTGGCTTCTTTTTGTATGGGGGGGTCAACCTACAAGTGGGGGGGGGCTGTGGAGGGAAGGGAGAAAAAGTCCAAGGAGGGAGGGAGGGAGGGTGGTTCCCCCCCCCTCGTTTCCACCCTCCCTGTTCCTCCCCCAGTCAAGCGTCCCTGGCCCAGGGAGGGGTTTGAACCCCCAATCTCATCATCACCCACTTTATCCCGATAGGGAGGGAGGGAGGGGTCCAGACCCACACAAGGGGGGGATGCCTTGGAGGACGCCTGGGGCCTCCTTCTCTGCATATGTACAGAGGGCTTTTCTCCTGCCCCCCCTCTCAAAAGCAACACAGGCCCAGCCCATGGGGTCCCACCCAAACCCCCTTTCCTGTCCCCCCCCAAGAGCTGACGTAGAATGGAAGACAGAAGGGGGGGGAGTCCAGGGCTCATCGCTCTGGCCAGTCCCCCCCCCCCCGGGATTCAAGGAACGGCTGCACCCAAACTATGAATGTAGTCAGAAAATCCTGGACCCCCCTGAGGGTGCACACCGCCCCCCCCCCAAGTGCCTCTCAAAGAGAAAACCAGGGACCGACTACAGGAGAGGTGGGGTGATTCCCCCCCTTCTTTCTCCCTCGTGAGAAATTTCGCACAATTGCTTCCGAACAATCTTCTTCTGAAACGAGGGGATGGTGGGCAAGAGGCCTGAGAAGCGTGCGGGGGGGGGGGGCTTCCCTTCATGGGGCGTTTTTCCAGCCGAACTGGAAATAGATTCCTTCCCCCCCCCCCAAAAAAGCAGACCCTTCTAGGAAAGTCCTCCAGGCTGCCTTGCAGAGCATTCCCCCCCACCCACCGGTGTTTTGGTCCAGGAGGCGCCATTCAGGGCCATTGGCTCTACAAAAGGCCGCCTCCTGGTCCCTGGATAGAAATCCCGTCTCTCGGCCTTCCTTTTCAGCTGACCTGTTGGTAGAGGGGGTTGGGGGGATCTTCAAGAGGGCCGAAGGTCGGAAGGGAGTCAGTCATGGTCGCCACAACTGACCCAAATCCTAGCCTGGCTTTCCTGTTATTAATTTGATTTTCCCTTTTCAATGGCCAGGATCCTTTGAGGAGGTGATTCCATATTTCCCCCCAACAAAGAGTTGGATCTACTGAATCCAGGACGGGGATCCCTGCCTGAGGGGGTCCCTTTGGGCATTCTGGGAACGAGGTCTGTCCAGGGAAGGGTCCCTTGGCCTCCTGGTTAAAGAGGAAGAAGGGTAGTTTTGGTTGCCCTGATGGGATGCCCCCCTCCAAGGAAGCTGCCTGCCCCCCCCATCATGCCTCCTCAAGAATGTTTTTATTTCTTTACTGATGGATTTCATGCATTTATATGCTATGACTCCTCTGGGTCATTTACAGGAGCTAAAACCCCTCGCCTGCCTCGCCACACGACCAGAATGTGTGTAGAAGAACAGAGAATAAAGCTGGTAAGATCTAGGTTTGAGCAGCCATGTTTTAGTGCCACTCTTGGGGGGCCATGTGCTGATTGGCCCATGATTTCCGGTGCACAATTTGTGGGCTAAGATGGGGCCTACGATGGGGATACTAGTTTTTTGGGGGGGTTGATCCTGGAGAAAGATCATAGATCTGTGAGGATCCGTGCATTCGGTCTTATGTTTTTGCACCGCTGCAGAGCCACGCACTGACAGACCTGTGATTTTTGGCATGCAAAGATGGGGCCCATGATGTGAGTTTGGTCCAGGGGTGGTCATTGATTTTTTTGTGCCATACAGTACTTCTGCAAGCCCACATGTGTTGTATGAAATGAAATTGGTTTTGAGGGGATTCAATTTGAAAATCATATGAAATCATGTGTGTCTGTGTATTCTCGAAGGCTTTCAAGGCCGGGATCTGATAGTTGTTGTGAGTTTTTTGGGCTGTTTGGCCATATAGAATGAGTGGGTTTTGGTTTTTTTTAAAAAAGCCTCTCTCATTCTATACCCCAGAGCACAGAGCGAACTCCTAGTTCCCTGAGCTCCTTGCCCTCTGAAGATGCCGGGTACAGAGTCTGGCCAAACGTCAGGAAGAAAAGCTTCCAGAACACGGCCAAACAGCCCGAAAAAAAATCACAACAGCCATCACGTGTGTCTGTTTGTGGATATGGATGCGATGCATGATTTGGTGGTGAAATGGAAAGGCCCTCACGTAAAAACCATATGAAATCACAAAGAGAAGGCACCTTGGCACAGAAACGTAGGCAAGGGAACAGGACGTGCGTGGGTGTGAGCTCCCCAAAGAACAAAAAGGAGTAGGATTGGACGGGTAATTCGCAAAAGGAAAAGAAAGGGCAACGGATGACAAGATGAAAGATAAAGAAACGAAAGAAGAGATGCCAGGAAAACTATTCTTTGGAGATAGGAAACAGATTAGTGAAGAGCCAGGTGAAGAAGATGAAAAAAGGAAGTTAAGTGAAAAGTTCAAAGAGGGATATTTAGCTATTACAACGAAGGTGAAATTATGGGAAGATATAAGAATGGGATTAATGGATATTTGTCAGAATGTAGTAAACAAGGGTGTACAGACAGAGTCTATGGAAGGAAAGGAAACCAGATCTCAAGGGATACAGACGGAAGAAAGAGATAGGAAGCCGATGCATAAGGAGAAAGGAATACAGACCGAGAGACAGGAGGGAGGGGTCGGAACTAAGGTAGGAGGAGGAGGAGAAGGAGCTGGAGGAGAAGGGACAGTTGGAAGGATAAGGGTCGGTCTGTCGGGAGAGGGGGACTCAGACCGAGGAAGGACAAGCAAAGAGGGAAGATGTGAATCTCCCTCTACCAATCCCTCTAGAGATATTGGGAGCAAATCCTACCGGGAATTATCCTCATATAGAATATCAAGGCAAGAGGGTTGATCCCAACCCTCCCGGATGGATCCCATCCCCTTCGAGCTCCACCCCCCAAGCCAAGGAATCAGAGTGGTGGTTTGGGGAAGAGATATTAAACAAACAGAATGGAAGTAGAAATAACCCATTCTTGGAAAACAGAAGGAGTTCTTTATCTAGTTCATATCCAAGTTCCTGTATACCCGTGTTAACTCCCCAAGCAACACAAAAATGAGAAGAGAGAACAGAATAAACAAATATGTGAGTTGTTCAATAAAAAAATTATTAGATTTTTCTATAAATCAAGAGTCTCTTCCTTTCCAAGCGCCTGAACCTTTAATAGACTTTCACGAACCCTCACAGTGGGCGCTTGTGATTGGTTGTGGAGAGCAAGGAAGGTGCGGGGGGTCGTGCATGCATCCTGGGTGGAGTGGGTGTGAAAGAGGACATGGCAGGTGTGTGTGTGTGTGTCTGTGTCTGTGTGTGACAGACATGGTGGGGGGGAGGGCGGCTGGAATCTCTTTTGCATGATTACAGGCACACACACGGTATGAACGCTGCCTGTGCGTTTGACAGGGAGGGAGGTTGAGGCACTGAGCATCCCCCCTCCCCCCGGAAAAGAGACCAGGTGGGTGAGAAAAGGGGGTGAGAGAGAGTGTGATCTTCGGAATAATCATAAAATTAAAAATACTTCTGGCAAGGCGGTGGCCGGCGGGATTTGCCTGTCCCTGTTGCCGGTCCTTTTTAAAATTTTTATTTGTATTACTTGTTTGTTGTTTTTGTTTTGCAAAGCCTTTAACACTGCTGCCGATGAGGAGGGGGTGGTGGGGAGGGTTGGTGGTTGTCATCTGCCACCCCTACTTGCCCGCCCCTCCTGCCTGCCTGTCTTTTTCGGTTCCTGCTTTGTTCCCGTCTGCGCGTCAGGTCAGCAGTCTTCTTTAAGAAACACGTGCAACACTCGATACATACATGACATGTAGAAACTTCCTCATGAAATATTTCTCTTGCACACACTCTCAGTCTTAAGAAAGAACGACGGAGACAGAGAGCTCCAACACTAGAGAAAACTGTGGGAACACAAACTACACAATAATGTGAGACTAGCCCTTGGTGGCCGGCAGGAGGAAGTTGAGCCGCAGAGGCTCCGGCCATTTAGGAGAAAGGCTCTCTCTTCTTGACACACATTCCCCACCCCCCCCCCCAGCACAGAGACACGTCTTAAAAAGCCTTCATAAGATAATGTGATAGAGTATATAATGGATTATAAATTTCTTTATTGCCACTGTTACACACGGAGTGCTCAAACTCGGTGATGGGGGTGGGGGTGGCAGAGGTGGGGGTGGGAGGGCAGCGAAGGGGGGTGTTTGGGCAGAGAAGGCGAGTGCCTGGTCGCCCCCCCCCCCGCCGCCGCCGCTCAGGAGCAAGAAGATTCCCTTAGAAAAGCCAAACTCCCTTAGAAAAGAAGGTGCAGCCCCTCCTCCTCCTCCTCCTCCTCCTCCTCCTCCTCCTCCGAGGGAAGCTTCCCCCCCCGCTCCGTCCAGCCCGGGGCTCCGTCGCTGCTTTCGGCTCCTCTTTCCTCTGCCCCCCCCAAAAAAAAATGCCTGCCGCCGCCCCCTCCCCTGCTCCCCTTGTCCCTGCAAGCCGCTGGAAGGTTCCGGGCAGGGGGGTCGGGCGGTGTGTGTGTGTGTGTGTGTGTGTGTGTGTGTGTGTGTGTGTGTGTGTG
>JAHTLZ010004237.1:2912-23846 GCA_023846285.1 Phrynocephalus versicolor
GTTTCTATCTTTCAAAAAGAAGTCCAGTAGCCATGACTCAACTTCCAGATGCACTTTATAAACAGTTGTGCACACATTAAAAACCTGGTGTTTTTGTGTGTGAGGATGGTATGCTGTCCGAAAGGCAGATGATATTGGAAGGGCAGGGATTGTCAGAAGAAAAGGCAGGGAAAGAAGAGGGAAAAGGAGAAGATGCAAAGGGAAAAGAAGGAGCATGTGTGGGTGTCGGGGAGAAAGGGTTGAGAGCAGATGAAGTGGCTGAAGGAATGTGGGCATCAATTGGGCAGGGAAGAGAAATCGGAGGAGGAGGTTTGGAATGAGAGTGAGCCAAAGAGGGAGACACGTACAGTGGGAGTACAAACAGACAGCAGGGTGACAATTGGGGCAGTTGAACCGCTGGAGTGGAGGGTGATGGTGTCACCGGTATGGATTGGGACCAGCCCATTACCACAGATGGTGAGTTTTCCCCGCAGGGAGCAACGGGAACCTCCCCGCTAGGCACGACATCCCTGTTGCGGGATGTTATGTCATGGGAAGGGGAGGTCCCAAGAACCCATGTTGGGACATTTCGGGATATTTGGGAGACCCCAATAATTGACAATGTTGAAGTTCGTGTCAGTTTGGAAATGGAACCTGTTGTATTTAATGTTCAAGAAAATGTGCAGGAGGGTGAGAGCAAAAACCCGTTCATGTTAATTCGGTTAATAAAACTTTATTAAAAGATCAATCGCCTTGGTCCATCAACTCCATAGAGGAAATAGATATTCACAGAGAGAATCCTGAACCCACTCACATTGTGGTTTTTCTAGCTTCCAGAATGAACTGGTCCACTTCCAATGCATTCCTATGGGAAATCACGTTTTGAGATATAAAAGTTTTGAGCTAAGAAAACCCCATTGGAACTGATTAATTTTGTAATTCAAGGCATTACTGTACATACATACATAGTATGAAAATTGTAACAAAGTAAAGCAAAGCAAAGTGTTTTGCTTATATACCATCCAATACCACTTCAAGAAGTCTCTGGGCGATTTACAGTTCAATTACATTATGCAGGGTATGTATCCCCCACTCCTAGCAAGCTGGGTACTCATTTTACCTGACCTTGGAAGGATGGAAGGCTGAGTCAACCATAAGCCTACTACCTGGGATTGAACCCCAGGTTGTGAGCATAGTTTTAGCTGCAGTACAGGCATTTAACTAATGTGCCATGCCTCTTAATTTCTATACTGTATCAACATATCTGTTCACACAGATAAACATGTTTTTCAGCTGTTAATGGCTTAGTGAAAATATCTGACAGATTATTTCACTTGGATACTATTATAAGTCAATTAACTTTTGATTTACAACCTTCTTCACACTGCAAACCCTTATGCAAATGTATTTCCTTCTATTCTATTCTATTCTAACTGAATACATGCTTCATTACCTATACACTGTGATAGGTAAATTAACTTTACTATTACCATCCTTTAGTAATTGTATGAACCATAGCAACCAGTTGGTCCTCTAGATGGTGAGGGAGGAAAAGGGGAGGTAAAGGAGGACTTGAAAATTGCAGAGAAATTAAATGAGTTCTTTGCATCTGTCTTCACAACAGAAGACCTTGGGCAGATTCTGCTGCCCGGACTGTCCCCCTTCACTAAAGAATTAAATCAAATACAGGATAAGAGAGAGGATATTTTAGGTTTAAGTAATAAATTGAAGATTCACAAGTCACCAGGCCCAGATGGCACCCACCCAAGGGTTATTAAGGAACTGAGAAATATAATTGCGGATCTCTTAAGGGTAATATGCAACTTGTCTCTTAAAACAGCCACAGTGCTGGAGGATTAGAGGATAGCGGATGTCACACCAGTTTTTTAAAAAGGAAGGAGGGGGGATCTGGGAAACTACAGGCTGGTTAGCCTTACGTTTGTCCCAGGGAAGATGGTGGAAAGCCTCATCTAAGAGAAAATCTTAAAACACATAGAAGAACAAACCTTGCTGAGGGAAAATCAGCATGGCTTCTGTAAGGGTAAGTCTTGCTTGACAAACCTTTTAGAATTCTTTGAAAAGGTCAACAGGCATGTGGATTTGGGTGAACCGGTGGATATTGTCTATCTGGATTTTCAGAAGGCTTTTGACACAGTCCCTCACCAAATGCTACAGAGAAAATTGCACAGTCAGGAGATAAGTGGGCAGGTCCTCTTATGGACTGAGAACTGATTGAGATCCAGGAAACAAAGAGTAGGTGTCAATGGGAAATATAGTGGGACTGCAGTATATGAACCACAAAAGCGCGGGGGCCCACTGTATTACATATTACGCACAGATAAGTTACATGGAGACAAATCAACAGCATAACAGCATTTCATCATACATAGCACACATAATTAGTACATAGCATAGAAAAACAAGAATGGGTTCCTTACTCACAAAAGGCCCATTGAACAATGATTAACAGAGCACTTAGGTACATTTGTCTGTCCAGTCAGGTACATCATGGCTATTGCAGCACCTTGCATCAGCCAAACCCACTTAAGCTCATTCTTTTCACCTGCAGTCTAATAGAAAAAACCTTTAGATTGAATTACTGTGACTTTGCACATTTGCAGACTCCATCTTAGAAATTAATTAAATACACACAGACCGTTTATTTATACACCTAATACATAGTTTTCACTAGTTAATAACTGACAATTCATTTGCTTCACAGCCATTCGGGCAGGGAAAAGGAAACTACTCCCAACCCTAGAAAGACCACCATGACTGCCGCCACCACCAGGGCTGTTGGAGGACACTTAGGCAAACAAATATACGTGGCACCGCTTGTAACAAAACTCAAGGGTAGGAGCGTCTCTGGCCAAGAATCACATGAATTCCTGTGGGTTCTTTTAAAGAAAACAAATAGCCTGAGAGCATCAAATTAATGAAATCCCTTTATTCACTATTCTAAGCCACAAAAAAGAAAAAACAACTCATAAAAATCAACGAAAATCAATAGAAAATATAAAAATGCTTATCAGATACAATCATGTAATATTGCCTGAAAAATAATGAAGCTTATGATATTCTCACTATCCTAATACTATGAAGCCGGATTCTTAACAAATCTCCCTCTCATAGCCTTAAGTATAAACTTTTCTTTTTCCCAGCTTTGAGAATCTTTGGGATGTCATGTGAAACAATTATCCAATGGTAGCTGTCCAATCTCTCTAACTTGGCTTATTATGGCTAGGCAGTTGTATTCCTTAGATAAGTGTTTGGCAAAAAGCAGAAAGTGTGCAGTTAATATTGAGTCTTATAAATCACACTATGTCCCATAATCCTAATTCTGTTACACTGCTTATGATGAAATTCATTCTATAGGTCCTTTTGTTTTATGAAAATCTTGTCTTGAGAAGCACAGGTTCCCATAGGAATGCATTGAAAACCAATTAATCTGTTCCAGAAGTCAGAAAAGTTTTTAAAAGGGGGAGGAATTGTATCGGTTTTCAATGCAGTGCAATGGGAAGGCTGTCCCAAACCACTCTCAATCAAAGGCAGCCAAAAAAGGCTCAAAAGTGTCAAAATCAGCTCCATCAGGGGATGTGTGGGTTGATTTCAGGGGGTTTACTCCCAACCCAGCAAAAGGGGGAAGCTTTTCTCCTTTGCTGGGTTAGGGCAGGGAAAATGCTTTCCCTTCTTTTGCTGGCTGCCCCAACCCAGTGGAGAGGAGGGAGCAGCAAGGGGTTACTCAACCACTTTTCCCCTTCCTGCATCGGGGACCAGGGAAAGTCTGGTCCCCGATCCAGACTGCCCCAACCCCACAGGGGCTGCACGGCTGAGTCACCTCTTGCCTGCTCACCCCCTGCCCAGGCTTCCCTGACCCAGAGGGGTGATGGGTAAAGGATGACCTGCCTGTTCACCCCTTTCCTGTGTCAAGGCAGCCACCTCCCCTTTGCCCGAGTCTCCATGCCCAGCCGCCTCAGTACTAAGGCATGGGTGAAGTGGGGAAAAGAGGTGTGTTGGCTTGCTTGTAGCCATTTCTGCCTTATATCTCCGTACCCCACCTCCACTGCTGTGGGTGGGTCTTCCTTTCCCACCTTTTCTGCCCCACCAATCCTTAAGAAACTCCTCGAACATCCTCTTCATTTCTTCACGCTCCTTTTCTTCCCTCAGCCACCATTCCTTGCCTCCTCCTGCCTTCTTTGTTTCTCCCGCCACTCGACCCAGTCATCCTGCCTAGGTGTAGGTGGCACTCCAGTCGGGTGGACCCCTTGATCCTTCCCTCCTCCACAGTAAGTATAGACTCATCAGACCCATGTTCTCGTAGACCAGGATGCCCCCATCTTTCGGTTTGCAAGAACCTCCACCTAAGACTTCTGGGCAGAAATCACAAAGGTTGTCACAAACAAAAAGTTGTCACAAAGTGGATGGATCAAGTAGCAATGTCTGAAGTGAGATGTGACTGAGGGCCAGCATAGAAGGGCCCCCATTGTTTGCAACGTTCTCCTGCCACCCTTACATCCAGGATGCCCCAATCCCCTTTGTCTTAACAGAAGAGTTTCCAGACAGTTTCCTTGGGAGGAGACCTGGAACATCTCTTGTTCAGTGAGTCCCAAAAATGAGGAGGCGTAAGGAGGTAAACCCCCTTCTGACTTCCCTCTTGTGTCTCCTTTGAGACAAACTCTGCAAGGCAAAAGGGGACCAGAGGCACTTCGACACCCCCAACCTCACAAAAACAGGAGGGCAGGTTTCTTTTCAGCTCAACAACAGTCCAAGGGAAAAATAGAACCATATTCTCCCCACTATACAATATGTCTTCCCAATGAATGCCCTTTTGCTAGGCTGCCATATAGCCTTAGGCTGTCACTGGGGAGGCAATTTCTGCTATGCATTTTTTAATCATACGAGGTGCAGAGGTGTTGCCTTAAAATAATGAAGACTGCTTTTAAAAAGATGCTTCAAAAGTGTAATGTGACATGATAGTACTTCGAGCAGGTATTGCCTTTAGTAAGGTCATGCGCGTTGAGTAAGGCCACTGCACTCCCTGATGATTTTTCAACCTTTTATTTCTCCCCATTGTGAGTTCTTTGATGTGAAATTAGGCCCCGTCTGCGACCGAAGATCTTTCCACATTCCATGCATTTATACGGTTTCTCTCCTGTATGAGTTCTTTGATGTCTACTGAGAGTTGTGGTTTGGCTAAAGCTCTTTCCACATTCCATGCATTTATATGGTCTATCCCCCGTGTGAGTCCTTTGATGTGAAGCAAGGGCAGAACTGGAACTTAAGCTCTTTCCACATTCCATGCATTCATATGGTTTTTGCCCTGTGTGAGTCCTCTGATGTGAGGTAAGGGCAGAACTGCAACCAAAGCTCTTTCCACATGCCATGCATTCATATGGTTTCTGCCCTGTGTGAGTCCTTTGATGGGAAGTAAGGGCAGAACTGCAAGTGAAGGTCTTCCCGCATTCCATGCATTCATATGATTTCTCCCCTGTATGAATTCTTTCATGGCAACTAAGGGTACCACGTTGCCTAAAGCTCTTTCCACATATCATACATTTATATGGTTTCTCCCCAGTATGAATTCTTTGATGTGAAGTAAGGACATGCCTGCGACTGAAGGACCTCCCACATTCCATGCATTTATATGGTTTCTCCCCTGTGTGGGTTCTATGATGTTTAGTATATGATCCACTGTCAGTAAAGGTCTTCCCGCATGCCAGACATTCATATGGTTTCTCCCCTATGTGAGTTCTTTGATGTGTACTAAGGCCACTACTCTGGCGGAAACTCTTTCCACATTCCATGCATTCATATGGTTTCTCCCCTGTATGTGTTCTTTGATGGGAAGCAAGGCTAGAGCTGCAACGGAAGCTCTTTCCACATTCCATGCATTCAAATGGTTTCTCCCCTGTATGGGCTCTTTGATGTAAAGCAAGGCTCGTGCTGTAACCGAAGCTCTTTCCACATTCCAAGCATTCAAATGGTTTCTCCCCACTGTGTGTTAGTTTATGTCTACTGAGAATACCGCTTTGGCTAAAGCTCTTTCCACATTCCACGCATTTATGTGGTTTCTGCCCCGTGTGGGTTCTTTGATGTACACGAAGGCCGGTACGTTGGGTGAAGCTTTTTCCACATTCCATGCATTCAAATGGTTTCTCCCCTGTGTGAGTCCTTTGATGTGTACTAAGGCCACTGCTCTGGTGAAAGCTCTTTCCACATTCCAGGCATTCATATGGTTTCTCCCCAGTGTGAGTTAGTTGATGTCTACCAAGGATACTGGTTTGGCTAAAGCTCTTTCCGCATTCCATGCACTTATATGGCTTCTCCCCTGTGTGAGTCCTTTGATGTGAATTAAGAATATAACTGTTACTGAAGCTTTTTCCACATTCCATGCATTTATATGGTTTCTCCCCTGTGTGAGCCCTCTGATGTCTCCTTAGGGTAATGCTATGACTGAAACTCTTCCCACATTCCATGCATTCATGCATTTTCTGCTCCATGTCAATGCTCTGGTGTGAATTAAGGTGACTCAAGCTCTTTCCATGTTGTTGACGCTCGTATGTTTTCTTCATTGGGGATTTTTCATGTTAATTACAAGTATTACCCAGAGTTACACCGTTCGTTTTGTTTTAACTTATGGCTTTCCTTTCACTGCAAGTGTCCTTGGCTATATTTCTTTCCATATAAGAACATATTTCTGCTAATGAGAAACCAACTCCTCCCTTTGTGGGCTTTTTATAATATGGAATTCATAAACATCAGCTCCCCGAGAGGTAGGAGATGTATTTTCCTCTGTCTTGTTTTCTTTCTGCGTCTTTCCTTCTTTTGGGTGTTTAATTTTGTTTCCTGCTTCACTCTCGGTCCTTTTCATCAGCCGGACAGGCACCTCCGTATAATCTCAATTCTCCTGTTTGTAACCTGATGGAGGAAAGAGAGAAGATGGAGTAGAGCACAGAAAGCAATCTCACTGGAGAGCAAGCAAAGGCATTTGATTTGTTCTTGACTGGTATAAGCAAAGGAGGAACCCCACCAGCACACCAGTCCAACAGAAAAAAATGGGAAAAAGTCATAGAATCATAGAGTTGGAAGAGACCTCAAGAGCCATCCAGTCCAACCTCCTGCCATGCAGGAACCCCCATCATAGTATTCCCGACAGATGGCCATCCAGGTTCTGCTTTAAAACCTCCAAAGGAGGAGACTGTATCACCCTCAATGGCAGCATATTCCCCTGCTGAACAGCTCTAACTGTCATGAAGTTCTTCCTTATGTTTAAATTTAATCTCTTTTCCTGTAGTTTGAAGCCATCGCCCCCAGTCCTAGTCTCTGAAGCCATGGAAAACAAATCTGTTCTCTCTTCACTATGACATCGATTCAAATATTGAAACACAGCTATCACATCCCCTCTCAGACTTCTTTTTGAAAGGCTAAACATTCCCAGCTCCCTAAGCTGTTCTTCGTAAGACATTTCTTCCAGACCTTCAACCATCCTGGTCACTGTCCTCTGTACCTGCTCAAGCTTATCAATATCCTTCTTAAATTGAGGTGGGCAGAACTGGACACAGTACTCCAGGTGGGGTCTGACCAGAGCAAATAGAGTGGTACTATCACTTCCCTTGAACTAGACCATATGAATCACATTGGCTTTCTTGGCTGCCACGTCACACTGCTGACTCATGTTCAATTTATGGTCCACCAAGACTCCCAGATCCCTTTCACATGTACTATTTTCCAGCCAGGTATCTCCCATCCTATATCTGTACAATTCATTCTTTTTACCTAGATGCAGTACCCTGCATTTCTCTCTGTTGAATCCAATTCCATTAGCTTTGGCCCTACATTCTCATCTGTCAAGGTCATTTTGGATTTTCATCTTATCTTCTAGGGAATTAGCAACCCCTCCCAATTTGGTATCAGCTGCAAATTGATTTAGTATACACTCTATTCCTTTAAGTTATTAGTAAAGATATTGAATAGCACTGGACCCAGAACAAAACCCTGGGGAACCCCACTGGTTATGTCTCTCCAATCTGAAGAGAAGCTGCTTATGGTTCTATTCCTTTTCACTTGCATGTGGGGCCCAAAGGTTGGTTCCTTGCCCACCTTAATAAAATAGACGAGGCAGAAAAGCCTTCAGAATGGCTCCCCCCCCCCCAAAATGGGGTCCTAAAATAGCAAAGGAAGTGAAAAGTGAAAGCTAGGGTATTTCCTGAGAAGCTCCAGGAGGCAGTGGAAGACAGAAGGGCCAGGCGTGCTCTGGTCCATGGGGTCACAAAGAGTCAGACACAACTGAACAACAAGAACAGCAACAGCAGCAGCAGCAGCAGCAGCAGCAGCAGCAGCAGCAGCAACAACAACAACAACTGTGGCAAGGGTGAAAGGTTATCATGTTTATCATTTTGATGTTGACACTGCATACCTTCTGCAGATCTTACAGAAAATATTTTTATGAAACAAATTCCAGGTTTTGAAAATTCCCACCCAAATATGGTATTAAAGTTGCATAAAGCATTATATGGCTTGAGCCAGTCAGGGAAAAATTGGAATATGCTGCTAGACAAAAAAAAAAAATTAAAAGTTAGGATTTGTGAGTAGCATTGCAGACCCGTGTGTTTACTGCAAGAGTGAAGGGAAACAAACAATTTATTTACTAGCTTTTGTTGATGATTTGTGTAAACATTTCAACTTAAAATATCTAGATGAAATTAAAAGTTACCTAAGGGTAACCGTTAGTAAATATGAGGAAGGACATTTTGGCACCAAAACCTGGGGAAAGAGGACGTGGTAGCGCTTTGATTCTGTCTTTCCTGCATGTATAGCACATGCAAATCTATGCTACATCGTCAGGAAAGCCAGGGAGGCTTTGAATTTCACACTCCCAGAATCCCAAAAGCCTGCTCTGCAAGACAGATTTTTTGCAAGACATCAGGCCTTCTGTATTGCTGGAAACAGGGTGAATAAAAACCAATGATTCAGAAAAACAACCCAAAAACTGATTTTTTAAAATTTAAATCAGATTTTTTTATTTAAATCAATTTTTAAAATTTACATCAGTTTTTAAAAAATTAAATACTTTTGGAGGAAAAATCTCTCTAAAGATCATGTTCTAGTTAAGATATATTATAATCCAAAGGTTATTCATCATTAAATTAGTTTTTAATTATGTAGCATAAGGCTGTAATTAATCCATTCACAATGCCATACTCTCTCAGAGGTTTCTGACTATTTGGGGCATTTTTTTCTATCTAGAAGATATTATCAAAGATGCTTGGTTTTGCTGTTTTCAAAACCGCATTTGGGTCTGCAATGATAACATGCCTCCTTCATAGCAAAAATGCTATAAAATAAACATCAGAATTGAGGAAAAGACCTTCATCTCATTGTTCCTCTGCAAATCTTTGTACACATAATCAACCCCCTTACCTCTTAAGTGCTACTTTTCAACAAGTTCAATGAATAGAAGGTTGTTTGGAATGGAGTAGGTCTACACAAGGAGTAAATTTTGAGGAGAGAGGGGCAAGCAGTAAAATAAAATGAAAATAAAACTTTTTGAGCACAGTACTCCACATCTTGAGATCTTTGTGTGTAAACGGCCTGAGGGTTATCATTCTCATTCTCTTCCTTGAGGAGAAAAATCTGTAATGGCAGCAGGCCGTAAAAGAGACCCAGTTTAAAAATATCGACTCTCAGTCTAAGTTTTTTAAAAGATATTTTAGCCACATCAGTTAACAAACACAGATGTTTAAGCAAATAACAGTATGCATAATGCTATATAATATTACTGTTTTGGTTAAATTCCAGTAAAGTAAAACAGAACAGTTGCCCAAATATGAATGATTAACCTATTAAACTGGAGATAGTTCATCTTGCAATAATTTCACAACCATCTATGTAGAGATCTTTCGATATTAAGCGGGATATAAATACAATAAATAAATAAATAAATAAATAAATTTGTAATGGCATATAACCAGCAAATCAGTAATTTTCTGATGTAACTGTAAAACTAATCTGAAAGATTACTATTTTAAAAAAGGAACCTCCATCTAGTTGTAAATATTAAGATTAAAACAACTCCAGCAAAAATGAGTCTTTATGTAGAAAATCATGATTTAAAATGAGCCTTACTGACTAGTGATTTAAATTGTGATTTAAATCAAATCCACCCTGGATGGAAACCACTTTTGGGGGCTCTGACAGGCCCAGGAAGCCCATCAAAGGCCCATTTGGGGCAGTGCCAGGCCCAAGGTAAGTGAAGGAGGCCCCAGAGAGGCCCCCAGTCTTGACCCAACCCGGCATCCGTATATCGCGGATTTTCTATTATTGTGGTTCAGGTCAGGGCTGGGGCACCTCCCTTATGAGGAAAGGCTAAAACATTTGGGGCTCTTTAGTCTGGAAAAAAAGCGCCTGGGGGGATATGATTGAGACATACAGAACAATGCAGGGCATGAGTAAAGTGGATTTTGAGCCTGGTGTGTGATACCAAACAGACCTACTCTTGAGAGAGCAAAAGAGAAAGAAGTGAGCAGAGAAAGAGAAAGAAGTCAGCACTGGTAAGTTTCTGGGTTGGAACAGTTCAACTAGGGCTGTTTTACCTCTGCCTCTGATAACTTTAACTGCTCATTTAAATACAAAGAGCCATTAGTAGCTAGGAAGCAGGGGTTTGACACAGTCCCTCACCAAAGGCTGTTGAGAAAATTGCACAGTCATGGGATAAGAAGGCAGGTCCTCTTATGGATTGAGAACTGGTTGAGATCCAGGAAACAAAGAGTAGGTGTCAATGGGAAATTTTCACAATGGAGAGAAGTGAAAAGCGGTGCGCCCCAGGGCTCTGTCCTGGGACCGGTGGTTTTCAATCTGTGCATAAATGACCTGAAGACAGGGATAAACAGTGAGGTGGCCAGGTTTGCAGATGTTTGCACAAGTCTGCACAAGTTTTACATTATAAGGCCATTATACAAAAGAATAGTAAGGCCGCACCTGGAGTACTGTGTACAATTCTGGTCACCACATCTCAAGAAAGACATAGTGGAACTGGAAAAGGTGCAGAAGAGAGCAACTAAAATGATTACTGGACTGGGGCACCTCCCTTATGAGGAAAGGCTAAAACATTTGGGCCTCTTTAGTCTGGAAAAAAAGGTGCCTGAGGGGGGATATGATTGAGACATACAAAATAATGCAGAGCATGTGTAAAGTGGGTAGAGGGTAGTGTAATCTCCAGGCTTAAAACTGGGTTACTTGAAGGGCCAGATAAAAGGATAGAACCAATAAAAAATTACTGGAACATTTTAACACACTGGACTCAAATTAAATTACCTAAAATCTCAACTGTTGTATAGAAATACTTATTTAGCAGAAGGAAGAGAAATCAAGGGTATGTAAGAGGATGGTGGCGCAAGGGTTCCACTGCTGTTCTGCAGCCGTAACTATGCTCAAAACCTGAAGGATCAATCCCATGCACCCGGCTCAAGGTTGACTTCTATCCTTCTGAGGTTGGTATTGGACACATATGGGGGAAATGATAGCTATGTTTGAATATTTGAAAGGCTGTCACATTGAAGAAGGGACTGGTTTGTTTTCCATGGCTTCAGAGACTAGGACGCGGGCCAACTGTCTCAAACTACAGGAAAAGAAAGCCCTCATCTTCAAAGCTCCTAGCCCAGTTCACTTCTGAATCGGCTCACCCTGAGTGACCTGCCACTGCAGTCCTATTATTTCTTCAGAATGGGCTCTCGACCAGCCTGTGAAGTAAGAGCGAGAGATGTAGCCACAAAGCATGAGTGGGGAGCGCTTTTTGATGATTCAAGTGGCTGTTCTGGGCAGAACACAGCTTCTCCAGCAGCCCAGCTCAAATCTACTCAAACCTATGAAGAAGAGTGAGAAGCCAACTCACAGGTGGCAGGCAGTGTCAGTGGAGAGGCTTAAAGCAATGGTCCTCAACCCTGAGGCCCCAGATACAGTGGAACCTTGACTTGCGTCATTAATCTGTTCTGGAGGTTTAGACATAAGTCAAACATGCCTTAAGTCAAATGAACTTTTCACATAGAAAGTAATGGGAAAGTGGATTAATCCGTTCCAGACTATGAAAAGGACCCCCCGAAAACAGCAATTTAACACAAATTTGACTGGGATAGGAGATTCCTTCCGTGGATGTAAACAAAATGTGTCTTCAAAGAGAGGAGGAGGCAGTGGAATTATAGCCCACAAGTTATACGCCTCCACTTTTTAATGTTCATAGCAACAATGTCTATCATTTAAGTTTTACTGATTTTTAACCTGACTTTCCAGGTTCTGAACAACCCTATGCTTACCATTAGAGTCCCATAACTGTACAGCTCCCCAACTAAAATGCTTCCATTGTGGACCAGAATTCTGCGGCCAGATTTTTTACAAGACTGAGACAACTGCCTAACCAGCAAGGCCGGCCCCGAGCTCCCGGCCCTTCTTCTCCTCCGGTGGCAGCGGCGGCTTCGGCGAGGCCAAGGACCAGCTCCAGGTGCTCGGAGCCGGCCTCGCCAAAGCCGCCGCTGCCTGAGGAGAGGAAGAAGGCAGGAGCAGTTTGGAGGCGGCAGCCGCGATGCTGGGTCATGGCTGCTGCCCGATTCCACGGCCTTGCGCTGGGGCTCCGAGCTGTAAGTTGGAGCCCGGGATGCAAGTCAAACAGGCCCCTTCTTGCTGCAAGTCAAATATGCCACAAATCAAGCAGTATGTAAGTCAAGGTTCCATTGTACTCTTGAAATAAAACTCCCAGAAACCTTTGCCACTAGCTGTGCTGGCCAAGAGTTCTGGGAGTTGTAGTCCAAGAACTACTGGATGAAATAGTGCCCAAACTCCAGATCCTGAAAAAAAAACTGGAAAAATTCAGGGAACAACCAGTTTTTTTGTTTGTTTTTTTCCTGAAGCCTTTTTGGGGTTTTTTTTGTTTTTCTTTTTGTTTTCTGAAAAATTTGAAAAATCAAAAACAGAAAAAATGATTATGGAATGTTTTATTTTAATATAATGAATATAGTATTTTAGGACAGGGTGTTCAAATATTTTCCAAATCATTTCTTAAAAATATCATTGAAACTTAGTCCCACTCCCTTCTATACATTTCCCCCTCTTCAATTCTTTTTAGGAGAATGAGGTTTTTATTTTATTTTTTATTTAATACTGATTTAATACTCGCAAACAAGGATACGCCACCATTGCCCAGAAAATGCATCCTTCAAACCTTAGGAAGAGTTTCATGACAGTTGGAGCTATTCAGCAGTGGAAGATGCTGCCACAAAGGAGGGTGGTGGAGTCTCCTTCTTTGGGAGTTTTTCAGAAAAGGTTGGATGGCCATCTGTCGGGAGCAGTGTGATGGGGGCTCCTGCATGGAGGGGGTTGGACTAGATGGCCCCTTGAGGTCTCTTCCAACTCTATGATTCTATGATCTAAGCTGTACAACATTTTGTCTTGACTTGCAATTAAATACTGTACATACAGTGGTGCTGAAGATCTGCTCTTTGCTTTGGTACTGAGAACAGCCAGGTGAGATCAGCTCTGTCCAGCGTCCTTCCTGGGAGAGAGAGAGAGAGAGAGAGAGAGAGATCACTCTGGTAGTTTCTTGGAACAAGGCAATGGAAAAGTTTTCCCTGTGACACAAGGAACTTTCATGGCTTCTGGCACAGAAAGGGGAAAGGCCGCTGGGAAATAAATGGAAGGAAGGAGAGAATGATGGAAGGAAAAAATGAAGGAGCTGATGATGGATGAATGGGAGGAAGGAGCTGAGGGAGGAAGGAAAGAAGTAAGTAAGGAGCTGAGGAAGGCAGGAAGGATGGATCTAATGACGGAAGGAAGGAAAGAACAAAGGAGCAGATGGATGGATGGAAGGGAAGGAAGGAAGGAAGGGAGGGAGGGGGTACAGGATGGCATTGGAGGTCTTTCTGGCTCAGAGCCTCCCTTTGCTTAACATAAGAACAGAAGAACAGAAGAAGAGCCATGCTGGATCAGGCCAAAGGCCCGTCTAGTCCAGCTTCCTGTATCTCACAGTGGCCCCACCAGATGCGTTTGGGAGCACATGAGACTAGATCTCTGTCTCCTGATACCACTCCCTTGCATCATCTGGCCCTTGAAGTACCCTGGTTTTTAAGCCTGGAGATGACACATCTCCATCATGGTTTGTAACTTGTGATGGACTTTTCCTCCAGGAATCTGTCCAATCCCCTTTTGAAGGCATCCAGGACAGATGCCATCACCACATCCTGTGGCAGGGAGTTCCACAGACTAACAACGCGCTGGGTGAAAAAAATATTTTCTTTGGTCTGTTCTTACTCCCCCAGCCCTCAATTTGAGTGGATGTCCCCCTAGTTCTGGTATTTTGTGAGAGGGAGAAGAGCGTCCCTCTATCCACCTTAACTCATGCCCTGCATTATTTTGTACGTCTCAATTCTCCAAGGTACTCCCTCCAAGCAGGGAGGAACCCTATGAGAAAGAGGCCTCCCCTGCCTTCCAGGGATGTGGTGGGGAGATGATCCCAGGAAGGGCTCTGGGGGAGGGAAAGGGGGCCTCGAGGCCATCCAGCCGAACCCCAAACCCCTTTGCTCAGGGCACAAGAAGAGCCTCAAACATCTGAAAATGATATGTTTAAATGGGAAAAAATTCAGGCTAGGTTTTCAACAGGCCTCCCTTCCCCTTCTCCCCCCCCCCCCCCCCCCAGGAAAATGGGCTCCCCCCCCTCTCTCAAAATGGGGCTGAGAGATTTCACAGCTTCTTTCATCTTCCCCCATGAAGGCAGTGCTAAGAAGGGAGGGGGCATTTTTCCATTCTCGGCCATTGCAAAAAAGAGACCCCTGATTTTTAAGGCTGGCTGAGCCTCTTTTCTTCTCCTCCATAAAGGCTTTCCCTCCTCCCCCCACCCACCCAGTCTCAATGCCCAGAAGGAAACAGTGGAAGGAAACTTGAATCGATAGGAGGAGTGTCCTGTGAGTCCAAAATGCAGAAGCCAGAGTGGTAACCGAGGTGGCCAGAGGGATCACAGAACACTCTCCTCTCTCGTACACTCAGGATTCAGACTCTGTATTTTTGGGTGGTGGTGGTGGTGGAATATATCAGGCACATTTATCTAAGCTGTGCAACATTTTGCCTTGCATTCCAATTCAATACATACAGTGGTGCTTCTAACCCCACAAACGGGGAAGACCTCACCTGCCTTGTCCTGAGAACAACCAGGTGAGATCAGCTCCATCCAGCATCCTTCCTGCATTTCTCTCTCTCTCCCCTCACAGCAGACAGAAGCAATAGAATCAGAGTGCGGGAGGTGGGAACACAGGAAGCAGAACAAAAACCACGTTGGTGGATCTGCATTTAAGGGCCTTTTCACACGATCCCTAAGATCCGCTGGTCCCTTAAATTTGGACCAGAGATCTTGGGGGTTCGTTTCTGTTCCTGCGTCCTCACCCCTCAGCACTTCCTGCTCCTGTCTGCGTGAGGGGACGGAG
The DNA here is from genome assembly GCA_023846285.1 of Phrynocephalus versicolor. Taxonomy (NCBI): domain Eukaryota; kingdom Metazoa; phylum Chordata; class Lepidosauria; order Squamata; family Agamidae; genus Phrynocephalus; species Phrynocephalus versicolor. The sequence continues at coordinate 18,353 of JAHTLZ010004237.1, forward strand.
GGGAAAAAAGGACAAAAGAAGCCTTTACTAACCTGCTGGTGCCGGTGGAAGTTGCCACGAGCCCCGTTACTTCCTGGTTCCTTCTCAAGGGGCTCTTAAATGGGCGGGAGGCAAAAAAAACAACAGACAAGCGAGGAGAGCCCGGCACTCTTATCCGCATCAAGGAATTTTCACCTGCTGAGAGCAGGTACATGAAAGGTGCGCTGGGTCGCGCTTATGGGGGCGTGGTCGCACTTAGTTTTCTCTAAACTCCGGAGCTGGTGGGGAAACATTTCTAAGCTCCGGAGCTGGGAGCCATTTGCAGCGGAGCTTAGGGGTCGTGTATAAACGCCCTAAGTTGCCAGCAGATTTTAGGGGTTGTGTAAAAGCAGCCAGAGAGAGAAAGAGAGAGAGAGAGAGAGAGAGAGAAGTCTGGAGGATTCTTGGATCAAGACAACGGAAAGGTTTTCCCTGTGACACAAGGACCTTTCATGGCTTCTGAGGAAGAAAAGGGGAAAGGCGGCTAATAAATAAATGGAAGGAAGGAGAGGATGATGGAAGGAATGAAGGAAGGAGCTGATGATGCATGGATAGAAGGAAGGAGCTGCTAATGGATGAATGGTAGGACGGTGCTGTCGATGAAAGAAAAGAATGAAGGAGCTGATGATGGAAGGAAAGTGGGAAGGAGCTGATGATGAATAGAAGGAAGGAAGGAAGGAAGGATGGATAGATGGATGGATGGAGCTGATGATCCCAGAGTCATAGAAGAGTGAAGTGGGATGGGGCCTCTAAAGCCATGAATTCCAACCCCTTGTTCAATACAGGAGTCCGAATCAAATGATAGCAGCCAGGCGGTTGGCCAAATGATGGAAGGAAAGAAAGAGAAGGAGTTGGAGGTATTTCTGGCACAGGAAAAAGCCAGCGGGGTCCAAAGATTTCTCAGCTTTCTGAATGTAGTCCTTGATTGCCAATTTCACCTTAAAATCCCACTACTCTTGTGCCTGTGGAGGTGTTCTGAGGCCTTTCAGGTTACTAGACTCCATAGGCTTACTTATGGTTGTGTACTCTCAAAGATACACCAACCCTTCCAGGTAGGACATAAAGACAAAATGTCCCAAGTTCCAAAGTTACTCCTCTGGCTGAGACACTGGGCTTTGGCTACACTCACTCATGGGCAAAAACCATGCTTTGGTAGATTATTATTATTATTATTATTATTATTATTATTATTATTATTATTATTATTATTATTATTATTATTATTATTATTATTATTATTATTATTATTAAAAATTAGAAAAGAAAAGGGCAAAAATCAAAATCATTTAAAATCTCAATAAAAAAGGCAAATGCAAAGCAAAATGAATATAGCATTAACCAGTAGCATGGTTTTAGAATATACAGTCCAAGAAAACAAGAAAATTATTTAACTAATACTACAACACAGAACTACAAAACCCATCTTGAATTACTAAAAGCTAAAAACCCTAAAATGTAGCCATAGGCAGAATCTAAGGCTCTAGATCAGTGGTTCTCAACCTGTGGGTCCCCAGATGTTCCTGGACTGCAACTCCCAGAAGCCTCCACCACTCGCTGTGCTGGAAGGGGTTTCTGGGAGTTGCAGTCCAGGAACATCTGGGGACCCACAGATTGAAAACCACTGCTCTAGATTCTAAGGCTCTAACATGAAGCAACATTTCATTAGTAGCATCTCCTCCCATCTTTTACAGTCACTCTCGTGGTCAACCAATCACAGGGTAATAATCAGCATATTCATAGATATAGAAGCATAGAGTTGGAAGAGACCTCAAGGGCCATCTAGTGCAACCCCCTGCCATGCAGGAACCCCCATCACAGGACTCTCAACAGATAGCCATCCAGTCTCTATTTAAAAATCTCCAAAGAAGGAGACTCCACCACCCTCCGTGTCAGCATATTCCATTGCCGAATTTTCAGTCTTTCTCCCCACTTCCAGAAATCATGGGTCTGACCGTCAGCACATTACTGTGTAGTGATGTTAAAACATAGGACCAACCAATGGATCTACCTGGTGCTTCTCCAGGATCACCTTCAAACCATGGTCCCATTGTCAACACCATCTGTGTTCACAAAGTAGACCACAGAAACCTTGGATCCATCAGCACATTGCTCTGCGGTTGTGCAAAAACATGGGTCCAATGCACAGACCCTCATGCTGACAATGGGACATTAGTTTGGGGATGATCCTGCAGAAGCATCAGGTGGAGCCATGAGGATCCATGGTTTGGGCCCATGTTTTTGTGCCACCACACAACTGTGGGCTAGAGGAGCCATAATTTCTGTGGCATACTTTGTAGGTCATAAGAACATAAGAAGAGTCCTGCTGGATCAGGCCAAAGGCCAATCTAGTCCACCTTCCTGTATCTCACAGTGGCTCCACCAGATACGTTTGGGAGCGCATGAGACTAGATCTCTGTCTCCTGATACCACACCCCTGCATCTGGCCCTTGAAGTACCCCGGTTTTAAAAAGTGTTCTGCTTATATACCACCCCATACCACTTTACAATTTTAATTACAGTGTGCAGGCTACACATTGCCCCCCCCCCAGCAAGCTGGGTACTCATTTTACCGACCTCGGAAGGATGGAAGGCTGAGTGAACCTTGAGCCTGCTACCTGGGATTGAACCCCAGGTCATGAGCACAGTTTTACCTGCAGTACAGGCATTTAACCACTGTGCCACGAGGCTCTAGGCCTGGCAATTACACATCTCCATCATGGTTTGTAACCTGTGATTGACTTTTCCTCCAGGAATATGTCCAACCCCCTTTTGAAAGCATCTAGGCCAGATGCCATCACCACCTCATGTGGCAGGGAGTTCCACAGACTTTGTTCTCACTCTCCAAACTGTCATTTTGAGTGTATGTCCCCTAGTTCGGATATTTTATGAGAGGGAGAAGAGCATCCCTCTATCCACTTTACTCATGCCCTGCATTGGATCTATGACATGTAAGTAGTTGAGAGATGATTCCATTTAAAAAACCATATGAAATCATGTGGCTCCCTGGCTGGGATCCATGCTTTTGCACCATGCACCAAAGGGGCCATGATATGTGTTGTTTTGACTGTGGGTATAGATGAGATGCGTGATTTGGCAGTGAGCTGGGAAGGATCACATCTAAAAACATGAAAGCAGAAAGATTTTTTTTTTTTAAATTTCATGGATCCATCTTTTTTTCCACTTTTGTGAAATCACAGAGAAGGAGGCGGGTAAGGTTGTGAGAAAGGGAAATATGTTATTTCCATTTCACAATGTACTCTGACCATAAACAGAACGCTTATGCTTGATGCAAAGAGAGAAAATCTTGTTTATCAAAGGAGCTGCCTTGCAGACCTGGACTTTTGACCTTGAATCACATTTTTGCAGACTTGAGGAGACAGCTAGATCCTGGCACAACCAACTGCCAGTAACCAACAAAAGAACTCCTGGAATGAGTACATAATGTTTTAACCAAGGACCAATAGGTGGGGAATAAATGCAGTTTGAATGCTTAAATGTTTTTTTTTAATGCTGGAAAAAACGGAATAAGCAAATTGGAAAGTCTGTTAAAAAAAACTCTGCCCCTATCCAATGAGAGTTCAGTTTGAATGCTTAAAAAAATGGAATGAGCAAATTGGAAAGTCTGTAAAAACTTCTGTTTCTATGCAATAAGAGTTCAGTTTGAATGCTTAAAAAATTAGAATAAATAAATTGGAAAGCCTGTAAAAAAAAAAACCGCTCCTATCCAATGGGAGTGCAGTTTGAATGCTTAAAAAAATAGAATAAACGAATTGGATAGTCTGTAAAAACCTCTGCTCCTATCCAATGGGAGTTGGGGGACTTTTGCAGCAACGGGCGGGATTAGGGAACAAAAATTGTGTTAAAGCTTTGCTAGACACCCATTATGAGTGTGGTGGCTCAGTGCACTAAGGCTCCGAAAACTGTCGGCTACAAGTCGACAGCTCGGCGGTTCGAATCCCGGGTGCCATGCAGCGGAGCGAGCATCTGCTGATAACCCCCAGCTCCTGCCAACCTAGCTGTTCAAAAGCATGTAAATGCAAGTAAATAAATAGGTACTGCCGTAAAAAGTGGGAAGGTAAAACAGTGTTTCCTTGCAGCCATGCTGGCCACGTGGCCATGGACTTGCACAACACTGGCTTTTCGGCTTGAATACGGAGATGAGCACTGCCCCTAGAGTCAGACACGACTAGCACTACCTTTAATAAAATTGCTGTGTCACTAACTTTCTGATCTGTTTTCTTTAATTACAGTAGTAACTACAAAACCCATCGTTCACAGCATGGGTTCAGCCCCCCCCCTTTTGATCTTCCCAACCTTCTGAGGGCGGAGTTAGAAATCCTCACCCTAATTTATAAGGTAAAAAGGTAAAGGTCCCCCCTCCCCCTGCACATGCCTGCTAGTCGTGTCGGACTCTAGGGGGCGGTGCTCATCTCCATTTCTCAAGCCACAGAGCCAGTGTTGTGCAAGTCCGTGGCCATGTGGCCGGCATGGCTGCACGGAAACAGTTTTCCCTTCCTGCTTTTTGAAGTGCAGTGGACCCTTGTATAACAAACGGTTTGTATAACATAAAATGTGTACAACATAAAATATTCCAGAGGTAGGGGAAATTTGCTTAACGTAATCACCTCCTATGGGGTAAATCTGTACAGCATAAAAATGGGATCACTCTGTTTTCAATGCATTCCTATGGGAAATTTGTATAAAGAAAATTTTGCTTAACATAATTTCATTGGGAACATATTAATTCCTTTATACAAGCTACCACTGTACCTATTTATCTCCTTGCATTGACATGCTTTCCAACTGCCAGGCTGGCCAGCACGCAGAAGCTGCTGGCTTTGCAGCCAACCGTCTCAGTGCTCTAGTCCGCTGAGCCACTATGCCCTGAATTATACTCCCCTATTAAAATGCTACGTCTGGGTTGGGGTCTCTATCTATCTCATAGAGTGTGGGGTGGTGGTGATCCTTTTGTTGCCCAAACCACCCCCTCCTGTCCTTGAAGATTCAGTTACGGCCAGAGGCTTAAGTCTTTTTCTTCCGCCGCCGCCCTATTACCCTGAGCCCCCCCTCCTCCTTCTCAGCTGAAGGGAGAGAACGTGGGACAGGGCTTTTATTTATTCTCATTTCATTTATTTATTTTTGCTTTAGCAATTAGCAGGCTTCCAGCCCCAAAAGAAAATAGCCCCCCCACCCCCTTAAGTTTTCTCTAAGTCTACTCTAAAAGTTCCCTTCCCATCCGGATCCCCGGGAATGGCAAGGCTTGTCCCGGAGGTCGTGCCTTCCCTCCCCTCCCCCTCATTTCTGGGACCTCTCCAGACCCCCTCTCCCCGCCCTGCAATAGTTTGGGGGACGAGGGCTGATCCGCGGGACACCCCCCCCAACGCCGCCTAGCAAGCGCCCCTCGCCTTCCTTCCTGCCTCTCGGCCATGGGAGCTCCGGCCATGCCTCCTGCCTTCAGGAGGAGGAAGAGGTGGGG
>JAHTLZ010004238.1:2912-24210 GCA_023846285.1 Phrynocephalus versicolor
GTTTCTATCTTTCAAAAAGAAGTCCAGTAGCCATGACTCAACTTCCAGATGCACTTTATAAACAGTTGTGCACACATTAAAAACCTGGTGTTTTTGTGTGTGAGGATGGTATGCTGTCCGAAAGGCAGATGATATTGGAAGGGCAGGGACTGTCAGAAGAAAAGGCAGGGAAAGAAGAGGGAAAAGGAGAAGATGCAAAGGGAAAAGAAGGAGCATGTGTGGGTGTCGGGGAGAAAGGGTTGACAGCAGATGAAGTGGCTGAAGGAATGTGGGCATCAATTGGGCAGGGAAGAGAAATCGGAGGAGGAGGTTTGGAATGAGAGTGAGCCAAAGAGGGAGACACGTACAGTGGGAGTACAAACAGACAGCAGGGTGACAGTTGGGGCAGTTGAACCGCTGGAGTGGAGGGTGATGGTGTCACTGGTATGGATTGGGACCAGCCCATTACCACAGATGGTGAGTTTTCCCCGCAGGGAGCAACGGGAACCTCCCCGCTAGGCACGACATCCCTGTAGCGGGACGTTATGTCATGGGAAGGGGAGTTCCCAAGAACCCATGTTGGTACATTTCGGGATATTTGGGAGACCCCAATAATTGACAATGTTGAAGTTCGTGTCAGTTTGGAAATGGAACCTGTTGTATTTAATGTTCAAGAAAATGTGCAGGAGGGTGAGAGCAAAAACCCGTTCATGTTAATTCGGTTAATAAAACTTTATTAAAAGATCAATCGCCTTGGTCCATCAACTCCATAGAGGAAATAGATATTCACAGAGAGAATCCTGAACCCACTCACATTGTGGTTTTTCTAGCTTCCAGAATGAACTGGTCCACTTCCAATGCATTCCTATGGGAAATCACGTTTTGAGATATAAAGGTTTTGAGCTAAGAAAACCCAATTGGAACTGATTAATTTTGTAATTCAAGGCATTACTGTACATACATACATAGTATGAAAATTGTAACAAAGTAAAGCAAAGCAAAGTGTTTTGCTTATATACCATCCAATACCACTTCAAGAAGTCTCTGGGCGATTTACAGTTCAATTACATTATGCAGGGTATGTATCCCCCACTCCTAGCAAGCTGGGTACTCATTTTACCTGACCTCGGAAGGATGGAAGGCTGAGTCAACCATAAGCCTACTACCTGGGATTGAACCCCAGGTTGTGAGCATAGTTTTAGCTGCAGTACAGGCATTTAACTAATGTGCCATGCCTCTTAATTTCTATACTGTATCAACATATCTGTTCACACAGATAAACATGTTTTTCAGCTGTTAATGGCTTAGTGAAAATATCTGACAGATTATTTCACTTGGATACTATTATAAGTCAATTAACTTTTGATTTACAACCTTCTTCACACTGCAAACCCTTATGCAAATGTATTTCCTTCTATTCTATTCTATTCTAACTGAATACATGCTTCATTACCTATACACTGTGATAGGTAAATTAACTTTACTATTACCATCCTTTAGTAATTGTATGAACCATAGCAACCAGTTGGTCCTCTAGATGGTGAGGGAGGAAAAGGGGAGGTAAAGGAGGACTTGAAAATTGCAGAGAAATTAAATGAGTTCTTTGCATCTGTCTTCACAACAGAAGACCTTGGGCAGATTCTGCTGCCCGGACTGTCCCCCTTCACTAAAGAATTAAATCAAATACAGGATAAGAGAGAGGATATTTTAGGTTTAAGTAATAAATTGAAGATTCACAAGTCACCAGGCCCAGATGGCACCCACCCAAGGGTTATTAAGGAACTGAGAAATATAATTGCGGATCTCTTAAGGGTAATATGCAACTTGTCTCTTAAAACAGCCACAGTGCTGGAGGATTAGAGGATAGCGGATGTCACACCAGTTTTTTAAAAAGGAAGGAGGGGGGACCTGGGAAACTACAGGCTGGTTAGCCTTACGTTTGTCCCAGGGAAGATGGTGGAAAGCCTCATCTAAGAGAAAATCTTAAAACACATAGAAGAACAAACCTTGCTGAGGGAAAATCAGCATGGCTTCTGTAAGGGTAAGTCTTGTCTGACAAACCTTTTAGAATTCTTTGAAAAGGTCAACAGGCATGTGGATTTGGGTGAACCGGTGGATATTGTCTATCTGGATTTTCAGAAGGCTTTTGACACAGTCCCTCACCAAATGCTACAGAGAAAATTGCACAGTCAGGAGATAAGTGGGCAGGTCCTCTTATGGACTGAGAACTGATTGAGATCCAGGAAACAAAGAGTAGGTGTCAATGGGAAATATAGTGGGACTGCAGTATATGAACCACAAAAGCGCGGGGGCCCACTGTATTACATATTACGCACAGATAAGTTACATGGAGACAAATCAACAGCATAACAGCATTTCATCATACATAGCACACATAATTAGTACATAGCATAGAAAAACAAGAATGGGTTCCTTACTCACAAAAGGCCCATTGAACAATGATTAACAGAGCACTTAGGTACATTTGTCTGTCCAGTCAGGTACATCATGGCTATTGCAGCACCTTGCATCAGCCAAACCCACTTAAGCTCATTCTTTTCACCTGCAGTCTAATAGAAAAAACCTTTAGATTGAATTACTGTGACTTTGCACATTTGCAGACTCCATCTTAGAAATTAATTAAATACACACAGACCGTTTATTTATACACCTAATACATAGTTTTCACTAGTTAATAACTGACAATTCATTTGCTTCACAGCCATTCGGGCAGGGAAAAGAAAACTACTCCCAACCCTAGAAAGACCACCATGACCGCCGCCACCACCAGGGCTGTTGGAGGACACTTAGGCAAACAAATATACGTGGCACCGCTTGTAACAAAACTCAAGGGTAGGAGCGTCTCTGGCCAAGAATCACATGAATTCCTGTGGGTTCTTTTAAAGAAAACAAATAGCCTGAGAGCATCAAATTAATGAAATCCCTTTATTCACTATTCTAAGCCACAAAAAAGAAAAAACAACTCATAAAAATCAACGAAAATCAATAGAAAATATAAAAATGCTTATCAGATACAATCATGTAATATTGCCTGAAAAATAATGAAGCTTATGATATTCTCACTATCCTAATACTATGAAAATTACAATGCCTAGGCTAGCTAGTTCTAACTCTAGCTGACTACATCTTGAAGCCGGATTCTTAACAAATCTCCCTCTCATAGCCTTAAGTATAAACTTTTCTTTTTCCCAGCTTTGAGAATCTTTGGGATGTCATGTGAAACAATTATCCAATGGTAGCTGTCCAATCTCTCTAACTTGGCTTATTATGGCTAGGCAGTTGTATTCCTTAGATAAGTGTTTGGCAAAAAGCAGAAAGTGTGCAGTTAATATTGAGTCTTATAAATCACACTATGTCCCATAATCCTAATTCTGTTACACTGCTTATGATGAAATTCATTCTATAGGTCCTTTTGTTTTATGAAAATCTTGTCTTGAGAAGCACAGGTTCCCATAGGAATGCATTGAAAACCAATTAATCTGTTCCAGAAGTCAGAAAAGTTTTTAAAAGGGGGAGGAATTGTATCGGTTTTCAATGCAGTGCAATGGGAAGGCTGTCCCAAACCACTCTCAATCAAAGGCAGCCAAAAAGGCTCAAAAGTGTCAAAATCAGCTCCATCAGGGGATGTGTGGGTTGATTTCATGGGGTTTACTCCCAACCCAGCAAAAGGGGGAAGCTTTTCTCCTTTGCTGGGTTAGGGCAGGGAAAATGCTTTCCCTTCTTTTGCTGGCTGCCCCAACCCAGTGGAGAGGAGGGAGCAGCAAGGGGTTACTCAACCACTTTTCCCCTTCCTGCATCGGGGACCAGGGAAAGTCTGGTCCCCGATCCAGACTGCCCCAACCCCACAGGGGCTGCACGGCTGAGTCACCTCTTGCCTGCTCACCCCCCGCCCAGGCTTCCCTGACCCAGAGGGGTGATGGGTAAAGGATGACCTGCCTGTTCACCCCTTTCCTGTGTCAAGGCAGCCACCTCCCCTTTGCCCGAGTCTCCATGCCCAGCCGCCTCAGTACTAAGGCATGGGTGAAGTGGGGGAAAGAGGTGTGTTGGCTTGCTTGTAGCCGTTTCTGCCTTATATCTCCGTACCCCACCTCCACTGCTGTGGGTGGGTCTTCCTTTCCCACCTTTTCTGCCCCACCAATCCTTAAGAAACTCCTCGAACATCCTCTTCATTTCTTCACGCTCCTTTTCTTCCCTCAGCCACCATTCCTTGCCTCCTCCTGCCTTCTCTGTTTCTCCCGCCACTTGACCCAGTCATCCTGCCTAGGTGTATGTGGCACTCCAGTCGGGTGGACCCCTTGATCCTTCCCTCCTCCACAGTAAGTATAGACTCATCAGACCCATGTTCTCGTAGACCAGGATGCCCCCATCTTTCGGTTTGCAAGAACCTCCACCTAAGACTTCTGGGCAGAAATCACAAAGGTTGTCACAAACAAAAAGTTGTCACAAAGTGGATGGATCAAGTAGCAATGTCTGAAGTGAGATGTGACTGAGGGCCAGCATAGAAGGGCCCCCATTGTTTGCAACTTTCTCCTGCCACCCTTACAACCAGGATGCCCCAATCCCCTTTGTCTTAACAGAAGAGTTTCCAGACAGTTTCCTTGGGAGGAGACCTGGAACATCTCTTGTTCAGCGAGTCCCAAAAATGAGGAGGCGTAAGGAGGTAAACCCCCTTCTGACTTCCCTCTTGTGTCTCCTTTGAGACAAACTCTGCAAGGCAAAAGGGGACCAGAGGCACTTCGACACCCCCAACCTCACAAAAACAGGAGGGCAGGTTTCTTTTCAGCTCAACAACAGTCCAAGGGAAAAATAGAACCATATTCTCCCCACTATACAATATGTCTTCCCAATGAATGCCCTTTTGCTAGGCTGCCATATAGCCTTAGGCTGTCACTGGGGAGGCAATTTCTGCTATGCATTTTTTAATCATACGAGGTGCAGAGATGTTGCCTTAAAATAATGAAGACTGCTTTTAAAAAGATGCTTCAAAAGTGTAATGTGACATGATAGTACTTCGAGCAGGTATTGCCTTTAGTAAGGTCATGCGCGTTGAGTAAGGCCACTGCACTCCCTGATGATTTTTCAACCTTTTATTTGTAATAGGATCTCTCCCCATTGTGAGTTCTTTGATGAGAAATTAGGCCCCGTCTGCGACCGAAGATCTGTCCACATTCCATGCATTTATACGGTTTCTCTCCTGTATGAGTTCTTTGATGTCTACTGAGAGTTGTGGTTTGGCTAAAGCTCTTTCCACATTCCATGCATTTATATGGTCTATCCCCCGTGTGAGTCCTTTGGTGTGAAGCAAGGGCAGAACTGGAACTTAAGCTCTTTCCACATTCCATGCATTCATATGGTTTTTGCCCTGTGTGAGTCCTCTGATGTGAGGTAAGGGCAGAACTGCAACCAAAGCTCTTTCCACATGCCATGCATTCATATGGTTTCTGCCCTGTGTGAGTCCTTTGATGGGAAGTAAGGGCAGAACTGCAAGTGAAGGTCTTCCCGCATTCCATGCATTCATATGATTTCTCCCCTGTATGAATTCTTTCATGGCAACTAAGGGTACCACGTTGCCTAAAGCTCTTTCCACATATCATACATTTATATGGTTTCTCCCCAGTATGAATTCTTTGATGTGAAGTAAGGACATGCCTGCGACTGAAGGACCTCCCACATTCCATGCATTTATATGGTTTCTCCCCTGTGTGGGTTCTATGATGTTTAGTATATGATCCACTGTCAGTAAAGGTCTTCCCGCATGCCAGACATTCATATGGTTTCTCCCCTATGTGAGTTCTTTGATGTGTACTAAGGCCACTACTCTGGCGGAAACTCTTTCCACATTCCATGCATTCATATGGTTTCTCCCCTGTATGTGTTCTTTGATGGGAAGCAAGGCTAGAGCTGCAACGGAAGCTCTTTCCACATTCCATGCATTCAAATGGTTTCTCCCCTGTATGGGCTCTTTGATGTAAAGCAAGGCTCGTGCTGTAACCGAAGCTCTTTCCACATTCCAAGCATTCAAATGGTTTCTCCCCACTGTGTGTTAGTTTATGTCTACTGAGAATACCGCTTTGGCTAAAGCTCTTTCCACATTCCACGCATTTATGTGGTTTCTGCCCCGTGTGGGTTCTTTGATGTACACGAAGGCCGGTACGTTGGGTGAAACTTTTTCCACATTCCATGCATTCAAATGGTTTCTCCCCTGTGTGAGTCCTTTGATGTGTACTAAGGCCACTGCTCTGGTGAAAGCTCTTTCCACATTCCAGGCATTCATATGGTTTCTCCCCAGTGTGAGTTAGTTGATGTCTACCAAGGATACTGGTTTGGCTAAAGCTCTTTCCGCATTCCATGCACTTATATGGCTTCTCCCCTGTGTGAGTCCTTTGATGTGAATTAAGAATATAACTGTTACTGAAGCTTTTTCCACATTCCATGCATTTATATGGTTTCTCCCCTGTGTGAGCCCTCTGATGTCTCCTTAGGGTAATGCTATGACTGAAACTCTTCCCACATTCCATGCATTCATGCATTTTCTGCTCCATGTCGATGCTCTGGTGTGAATTAAGGTGACTCAAGCTCTTTCCATGTTGTTGACGCTCGTATGTTTTCTTCATTGGGGATTTTTCATGTTAATTACAAGTATTACCCAGAGTTACACCGTTCGTTTTGTTTTAACTTATGGCTTTCCTTTCACTGCAAGTGTCCTTGGCTATATTTCTTTCTATATAAGAACATATTTCTGCTAATGAGAAACCAACTCCTCCCTTTGTGGGCTTTTTATAATATGGAATTCATAAACATCAGCTCCCCGAGAGGTAGGAGATGTATTTTCCTCTGTCTTGTTTTCTTTCTGTGTCTTTCCTTCTTTTGGGTGTTTAATTTTGTTTCCTGCTTCACTCTCGGTCCTTTTCATCAGCCGGACAGGCACCTCCGTATAATCTCAATTCTCCTGTTTGTAACCTGATGGAGGAAAGAGAGAAGATGGAGTAGAGCACAGAAAGCAATCTCACTGGAGAGCTAGCAAAGGCATTTGATTTGTCCTTGACTGGTATAAGCAAAGGAGGAACCCCACCAGCACACCAGTCCAACAGAAAAAAATGGGAAAAAGTCATAGAATCATAGAGTTGGAAGAGACCTCAAGAGCCATCCAGTCCAACCTCCTGCCATGCAGGAACCCCCATCACAGTATTCCCGACAGATGGCCATCCAGGTTCTGCTTTAAAACCTCCAAAGGAGGAGACTGTATCACCCTCAATGGCAGCATATTCCCCTGCTGAACAGCTCTAACTTTCATGAAGTTCTTCCTTATGTTTAAATTTAATCTCTTTTCCTGTAGTTTGAAACCATCGCCCCCAGTCCTAGTCTCTGAAGCCATGGAAAACAAATCTGTTCTCTCTTCAATATGACATTGATTCAAATATTGAAACACAGCTATCACATCCCCTCTCAGACTTCTTTTTGAAAGGCTAAACATTCCCAGCTCCCTAAGCTGTTCTTCGCAAGACATTTCTTCCAGACCTTCAATCATCCTGGTCACTGTCCTCTGTACCTGCTCAAGCTTTTCAATATCCTTAAATTGAGGTGGGCAGAACTGGACACAGTACTCCAGGTGGGGTCTGACCAGAGCAAATAGAGTGGTACTATCACTTCCCTTGAACTAGACCATATGAATCACATTGGCTTTCTTGGCTGCCACGTCACACTGCTGACTCATGTTCAATTTATGGTCCACCAAGACTCCCAGATCCCTTTCACATGTACTATTTTCCAGCCAGGTATCTCCCATCCTATATCTGTACAATTCATTCTTTTTACCTAGATGCAGTACCCTGCATTTCTCTCTGTTGAATTCAATTCCATTAGCTTTGGCCCTACATTCTCATCTGTCAAGGTCATTTTGGATTTTCATCTTATCTTCTAGGGAATTAGCAACCCCTCCCAATTTGGTATCAGCTGCAAATTGATTTAGTATACACTCTATTCCTTTAAGTTATTAGTAAAGATATTGAATAGCACTGGACCCAGAACAAAACCCTGGGGAACCCCACTGGTTATGTCTCTCCAATCTGAAGAGAAGCTGCTTATGGTTCTATTCCTTTTCACTTGCATGTGGGGCCCAAAGGTTGGTTCCTTTCCCACCTTAATAAAATAGACGAGGCAGAAAAGCCTTCAGAATGGCTCCCCCCCCCCCCAAAAAATGGGGTCCTAAAATAGCAAAGGAAGTGAAAAGTGAAAGCTAGGGTATTTCCTGAGAAACTCCAGGAGGCAGTGGAAGACAGAAGGGCCAGGCGTGCTCTGGTCCATGGGGTCACAAAGAGTCAGACACAACTGAACAACAAGAACAGCAACAGCAACAGCAGCAGCAGCAGCAGCAGCAGCAGCAACAACAACAACAACAACAACAACAACAACTGTGGCAAGGGTGAAAGGTTATCATGTTTATCATTTTGATGTTGACACTGCATACCTTCTGCAGATCTTACAGAAAATATTTTTATGAAACAAATTCCAGGTTTTGAAAATTCCCACCCAAATATGGTATTAAAGTTGCATAAAGCATTATATGGCTTGAGCCAGTGAGGGAAAAATTGGAATATGCTGCTAGACAAAAAAAAAAATCAAAAGTTAGGATTTGTGAGTAGCATTGCAGACCCGTGTGTTTACTGCAAGAGTGAAGGGAAACAAACAATTTATTTACTAGCTTTTGTTGATGATTTGTGTAAACATTTCAACTTAAAATATCTAGATGAAATTAAAAGTTATCTGGGGTAACCGTTAGTAAATATGAGGAAGGACATTTTGGCACCAAAACCTGGGGAAAGAGGATGTGGTAGCGCTTAAATTCTGTCTTTCCTGCATGTATAGCATCTGCAAATCTGTGCTACATCGTCAGGAAAGCCAGGGAGGCTTTGAATTTCACACTCCCAGAATCCCAAAAGCCTGCTCTGCAAGACAGATTTTTTGCAAGACATCAGGCCTTCTGTATTGCTGGAAACAGGGTGAATAAAAACCAATGATTTAGAAAAACAACCCAAAAACTGATTTTTTAAAATTTAAATCAGATTTTTTTTATTTAAATCAATTTTTAAAATTTACATCAGTTTTTAAAAAATTAAATACTTTTGGAGGAAAAATCTCTCTAAAGATCATGTTCTAGTTAAGATATATTATAATCCAAAGGTTATTCATCATTAAATTAGTTTTTAATTATGTAGCATAAGGCTGTAATTAATCCATTCACAATGCCATACTCTCCCAGAGGTTTCTGACTATTTGGGGCATTTTTTTCTATCTAGAAGATATTATCAAAGATGCTTGGTTTTGCTGTTTTCAAAACCGCATTTGGGTCTGCAATGATAACATGCCTCCTTCATAGCAAAAATGCTATAAAATAAAGATCAGAATTGAGGAAAAGACCTTCATCTCATTGTTCCTCTGCAAATCTTTGTACACATAATCAACCCCCTTACCTCTTAAGTGCTACTTTTCAACAAGTTCAATGAATAGAAGGTTGTTTGGAATGGAATAGGTCTACACAAGGAGTAAATTTTGAGGAGAGAGGGGCAAGCAGTAAAATAAAATATTAATAAAACTTTTTGAGCACAGTACTCCACATCTTGAGATCTTTGTGTGTAAACGGCCTGAGGGTTATCATTCTCATTCTCTTCCTTGAGGAGAAAAATCTGTAATGGCAGCAGGCCATAAAAGAGACCCAGTTTAAAAATATCGACTCTCAGTCTGAGTTTTTTAAAAGATATTTTAGCCACATCAGTTAACAAACACAGATGTTTAAGCAAATAACAGTATGCATAATGCTATATAATATTACTGTTTTGGTTAAATTCCAGTAAAGTAGAACAGAACAGTTGCCCAAATATGAATGATTAACCTATTAAACTGGAGATAGTTCATCTTGCAATAATTTCACAACCATCTATGTATTTGTAATGGCATATAACCAGCAAATCAGTAATTTTCTGATGTAACTGTAAAACTAATCTGAAAGATTACTATTTTAAAAAAGGAACCTCCATCTAGTTGTAAATATTAAGATTAAAACAACTCCAGCAAAAATGAGTCTTTATGTAGAAAATCATGATTTAAAATGAGCCTTACTGACTAGTGATTTAAATTGTGATTTAAATCAAATCCACCCTGGATGGAAACCACTTTTGGGGGCTCTGACAGGCCCAGGAAGCCCATCAAAGGCCCATTTGGGGCAGTGCCAGGCCTAAGGTAAGTGAAGGAGGCCCCAGAGAGGCCCCCAGTCTTGACCCAACCCGGCATCCGTATATCGCGGATTTTCTATTATTGTGGTTCAGGTCAGGGCTGGGGCACCTCCCTTATGAGGAAAGGCTAAAACATTTGGGGCTCTTTAGTCTGGAAAAAAAGCGCCTGGGGGGATATGATTGAGACATACAGAACAATGCAGGGCATGAGTAAAGTGGATTTTGAGCCTGGTGTGTGATACCAAACAGACCTACTCTTGAGAGAGCAAAAGAGAAAGAAGTGAGCAGAGAAAGAGAAAGAAGTCAGCACTGGTAAGTTTCTGGGTTGGAACAGTTCAACTAGGGCTGTTTTACCTCTGCCTCTGATAACTTTAACTGCTCATTTAAATACAAAGAGCCATTAGTAGCTAGGAAGCAGGGGTTTGACACAGTCCCTCACCAAAGGCTGTTGAGAAAATTGCACAGTCATGGGATAAGAAGGCAGGTCCTCTTATGGATTGAGAACTGGTTGAGATCCAGGAAACAAAGAGTAGGTGTCAATGGGAAATTTTCACAATGGAGAGAAGTGAAAAGCGGTGCGCCCCAGGGCTCTGTCCTGGGACCGGTGGTTTTCAATCTGTGCATAAATGACCTGAAGACAGGGATAAACAGTGAGGTGGCCAGGTTTGCAGATGTTTGCACAAGTCTGCACAAGTTTTACATTATAAGGCCATTATACAAAAGAATAGTAAGGCCGCACCTGGAGTACTGTGTACAATTCTGGTCACCACATCTCAAGAAAGACATAGTGGAACTGGAAAAGGTGCAGAAGAGAGCAACTAAAATGATTACTGGACTGGGGCACCTCCCTTATGAGGAAAGGCTAAAACATTTGGGCCTCTTTAGTCTGGAAAAAAAGGTGCCTGAGGGGGGATATGATTGAGACATACAAAATAATGCAGAGCATGTGTAAAGTGGGTAGAGGGTAGTGTAATCTCCAGGCTTAAAACTGGGTTACTTGAAGGGCCAGATAAAAGGATAGAACCAATAAAAAATTACTGGAACATTTTAACACACTGGACTCAAATTAAATTACCTAAAATCTCAACTGTTGTATAGAAATACTTATTTAGCAGAAGGAAGAGAAATCAAGGGTATGTAAGAGGATGGTGGCGCAAGGGTTCCACTGCTGTTCTGCAGCCGTAACTATGCTCAAAACCTGAAGGATCAATCCCATGCACCCGGCTCAAGGTTGACTTCTATCCTTCTGAGGTTGGTATTGGACACATATGGGGGAAATGATAGCTATGTTTGAATATTTGAAAGGCTGTCACATTGAAGAAGGGACTGGTTTGTTTTCCATGGCTTCAGAGACTAGGACGCGGGCCAACTGTCTCAAACTACAGGAAAAGAAAGCCCTCATCTTCAAAGCTCCTAGCCCAGTTCACTTCTGAATCGGCTCACCCTGAGTGACCTGCCACTGCAGTCCTATTATTTCTTCAGAATGGGCTCTCGACCAGCCTGTGAAGTAAGAGCGAGAGATGTAGCCACAAAGCATGAGTGGGGAGCGCTTTTTGATGATTCAAGTGGCTGTTCTGGGCAGAACACAGCTTCTCCAGCAGCCCAGCTCAAATCTACTCAAACCTATGAAGAAGAGTGAGAAGCCAACTCACAGGTGGCAGGCAGTGTCAGTGGAGAGGCTTAAAGCAATGGTCCTCAACCCTGAGGCCCCAGATACAGTGGAACCTTGACTTGCGTCATTAATCTGTTCTGGAGGTTTAGACATAAGTCAAACATGCCTTAAGTCAAATGAACTTTTCACATAGAAAGTAATGGGAAAGTGGATTAATCCGTTCCAGACTATGAAAAGGACCCCCCGAAAACAGCAATTTAACACAAATTTGACTGGGATAGGAGATTCCTTCCGTGGATGTAAACAAAATGTGTCTTCAAAGAGAGGAGGAGGCAGTGGAATTATAGCCCACAAGTTATACGCCTCCACTTTTTAATGTTCATAGCAACAATGTCTATCATTTAAGTTTTACTGATTTTTAACCTGACTTTCCAGGTTCTGAACAACCCTATGCTTACCATTAGAGTCCCATAACTGTACAGCTCCCCAACTAAAATGCTTCCATTGTGGACCAGAATTCTGCGGCCAGATTTTTTACAAGACTGAGACAACTGCCTAACCAGCAAGGCCGGCCCCGAGCTCCCGGCCCTTCTTCTCCTCCGGTGGCAGCGGCGGCTTCGGCGAGGCCAAGGACCAGCTCCAGGTGCTCGGAGCCGGCCTCGCCAAAGCCGCCGCTGCCTGAGGAGAGGAAGAAGGCAGGAGCAGTTTGGAGGCGGCAGCCGCGATGCTGGGTCATGGCTGCTGCCCGATTCCACGGCCTTGCGCTGGGGCTCCGAGCTGTAAGTTGGAGCCCGGGATGCAAGTCAAACAGGCCCCTTCTTGCTGCAAGTCAAATATGCCACAAATCAAGCAGTATGTAAGTCAAGGTTCCATTGTACTCTTGAAATAAAACTCCCAGAAACCTTTGCCACTAGCTGTGCTGGCCAAGAGTTCTGGGAGTTGTAGTCCAAGAACTACTGGATGAAATAGTGCCCAAACTCCAGATCCTGAAAAAAAAACTGGAAAAATTCAGGGAACAACCAGTTTTTTTGTTTGTTTTTTTCCTGAAGCCTTTTTGGGGTTTTTTTTGTTTTTCTTTTTGTTTTCTGAAAAATTTGAAAAATCAAAAACAGAAAAAATGATTATGGAATGTTTTATTTTAATATAATGAATATAGTATTTTAGGACAGGGTGTTCAAATATTTTCCAAATCATTTCTTAAAAATATCATTGAAACTTAGTCCCACTCCCTTCTATACATTTCCCCCTCTTCAATTCTTTTTAGGAGAATGAGGTTTTTATTTTATTTTTTATTTAATACTGATTTAATACTCGCAAACAAGGATACGCCACCATTGCCCAGAAAATGCATCCTTCAAACCTTAGGAAGAGTTTCATGACAGTTGGAGCTATTCAGCAGTGGAAGATGCTGCCACAAAGGAGGGTGGTGGAGTCTCCTTCTTTGGGAGTTTTTCAGAAAAGGTTGGATGGCCATCTGTCGGGAGCAGTGTGATGGGGGCTCCTGCATGGAGGGGGTTGGACTAGATGGCCCCTTGAGGTCTCTTCCAACTCTATGATTCTATGATCTAAGCTGTACAACATTTTGTCTTGACTTGCAATTAAATACTGTACATACAGTGGTGCTGAAGATCTGCTCTTTGCTTTGGTACTGAGAACAGCCAGGTGAGATCAGCTCTGTCCAGCGTCCTTCCTGGGAGAGAGAGAGAGAGAGAGAGAGAGAGATCACTCTGGTAGTTTCTTGGAACAAGGCAATGGAAAAGTTTTCCCTGTGACACAAGGAACTTTCATGGCTTCTGGCACAGAAAGGGGAAAGGCCGCTGGGAAATAAATGGAAGGAAGGAGAGAATGATGGAAGGAAAAAATGAAGGAGCTGATGATGGATGAATGGGAGGAAGGAGCTGAGGGAGGAAGGAAAGAAGTAAGTAAGGAGCTGAGGAAGGCAGGAAGGATGGATCTAATGACGGAAGGAAGGAAAGAACAAAGGAGCAGATGGATGGATGGAAGGGAAGGAAGGAAGGAAGGGAGGGAGGGGGTACAGGATGGCATTGGAGGTCTTTCTGGCTCAGAGCCTCCCTTTGCTTAACATAAGAACAGAAGAACAGAAGAAGAGCCATGCTGGATCAGGCCAAAGGCCCGTCTAGTCCAGCTTCCTGTATCTCACAGTGGCCCCACCAGATGCGTTTGGGAGCACATGAGACTAGATCTCTGTCTCCTGATACCACTCCCTTGCATCATCTGGCCCTTGAAGTACCCTGGTTTTTAAGCCTGGAGATGACACATCTCCATCATGGTTTGTAACTTGTGATGGACTTTTCCTCCAGGAATCTGTCCAATCCCCTTTTGAAGGCATCCAGGACAGATGCCATCACCACATCCTGTGGCAGGGAGTTCCACAGACTAACAACGCGCTGGGTGAAAAAAATATTTTCTTTGGTCTGTTCTTACTCCCCCAGCCCTCAATTTGAGTGGATGTCCCCCTAGTTCTGGTATTTTGTGAGAGGGAGAAGAGCGTCCCTCTATCCACCTTAACTCATGCCCTGCATTATTTTGTACGTCTCAATTCTCCAAGGTACTCCCTCCAAGCAGGGAGGAACCCTATGAGAAAGAGGCCTCCCCTGCCTTCCAGGGATGTGGTGGGGAGATGATCCCAGGAAGGGCTCTGGGGGAGGGAAAGGGGGCCTCGAGGCCATCCAGCCGAACCCCAAACCCCTTTGCTCAGGGCACAAGAAGAGCCTCAAACATCTGAAAATGATATGTTTAAATGGGAAAAAATTCAGGCTAGGTTTTCAACAGGCCTCCCTTCCCCTTCTCCCCCCCCCCCCCCCCCCAGGAAAATGGGCTCCCCCCCCTCTCTCAAAATGGGGCTGAGAGATTTCACAGCTTCTTTCATCTTCCCCCATGAAGGCAGTGCTAAGAAGGGAGGGGGCATTTTTCCATTCTCGGCCATTGCAAAAAAGAGACCCCTGATTTTTAAGGCTGGCTGAGCCTCTTTTCTTCTCCTCCATAAAGGCTTTCCCTCCTCCCCCCACCCACCCAGTCTCAATGCCCAGAAGGAAACAGTGGAAGGAAACTTGAATCGATAGGAGGAGTGTCCTGTGAGTCCAAAATGCAGAAGCCAGAGTGGTAACCGAGGTGGCCAGAGGGATCACAGAACACTCTCCTCTCTCGTACACTCAGGATTCAGACTCTGTATTTTTGGGTGGTGGTGGTGGTGGAATATATCAGGCACATTTATCTAAGCTGTGCAACATTTTGCCTTGCATTCCAATTCAATACATACAGTGGTGCTTCTAACCCCACAAACGGGGAAGACCTCACCTGCCTTGTCCTGAGAACAACCAGGTGAGATCAGCTCCATCCAGCATCCTTCCTGCATTTCTCTCTCTCTCCCCTCACAGCAGACAGAAGCAATAGAATCAGAGTGCGGGAGGTGGGAACACAGGAAGCAGAACAAAAACCACGTTGGTGGATCTGCATTTAAGGGCCTTTTCACACGATCCCTAAGATCCGCTGGTCCCTTAAATTTGGACCAGAGATCTTGGGGGTTCGTTTCTGTTCCTGCGTCCTCACCCCTCAGCACTTCCTGCTCCTGTCTGCGTGAGGGGACGGAGGGGAAAAAAGGACAAAAGAAGCCTTTACTAACCTGCTGGTGCCGGTGGAAGTTGCCACGAGCCCCGTTACTTCCTGGTTCCTTCTCAAGGGGCTCTTAAATGGGCGGGAGGCAAAAAAAACAACAGACAAGCGAGGAGAGCCCGGCACTCTTATCCGCATCAAGGAATTTTCACCTGCTGAGAGCAGGTACATGAAAGGTGCGCTGGGTCGCGCTTATGGGGGCGTGGTCGCACTTAGTTTTCTCTAAACTCCGGAGCTGGTGGGGAAACATTTCTAAGCTCCGGAGCTGGGAGCCATTTGCAGCGGAGCTTAGGGGTCGTGTATAAACGCCCTAAGTTGCCAGCAGATTTTAGGGGTTGTGTAAAAGCAGCCAGAGAGAGAAAGAGAGAGAGAGAGAGAGAGAGAGAAGTCTGGAGGATTCTTGGATCAAGACAACGGAAAGGTTTTCCCTGTGACACAAGGACCTTTCATGGCTTCTGAGGAAGAAAAGGGGAAAGGCGGCTAATAAATAAATGGAAGGAAGGAGAGGATGATGGAAGGAATGAAGGAAGGAGCTGATGATGCATGGATAGAAGGAAGGAGCTGCTAATGGATGAATGGTAGGACGGTGCTGTCGATGAAAGAAAAGAATGAAGGAGCTGATGATGGAAGGAAAGTGGGAAGGAGCTGATGATGAATAGAAGGAAGGAAGGGAGGGAGGGAGGATGGGAGGATGGATGGAGCTGATGATCCCAGAGTCATAGAAGAGTGAAGTGGGATGGGGCTTCTAAAGCCATGAATTCCACCCCTTGTTCAATACAGGAGTCCGAATCAAATGATAGCGGCCAGGCGGTTGGCCAAATGATGGAAGGAAAGAAAGGGAAGGAGTTGGAGGTATTTCTGGCACAGGAAAAAGCCGGGGGGGTCCAAAGATTTCTCAGCTTTCTGAATGTAGTCCTTGATTGCCAGTTTCACCTTAAAATCCCACCACTCTTGTGCCTGTGGAGGTGTTCTGAGGCCTTTCAGGTTACTAGACTCCATAGGCTTACTTATGGTTGTGTACTCTCAAAGATACACCAACCCTTCCAGGTAGGACATAAAGACAAAATGTCCCAAGTTCCAAAGTTACTCCTCTGGCTGAGACACTGGGCTTTGGCTACACTCACTCATGGGCAAAAACCATGCTTTGGTAGATTATTATTATTATTATTATTATTATTATTATTATTATTATTATTATTATTATTATTATTATTATTATTATTATTATTATTATTATTATTATTAAAAATTAGAAAAGAAAAGGGCAAAAATCAAAATCATTTAAAATCTCAATAAAAAAGGCAAATGCAAAGCAAAATGAATATAGCATTAACCAGTAGCATGGTTTTAGAATATACAGTCCAAGAAAACAAGAAAATTATTTAACTAATACTACAACACAGAACTACAAAACCCATCTTGAATTACTAAAAGCTAAAAACCCTAAAATGTAGCCATAGGCAGAATCTAAGGCTCTAGATCAGTGGTTCTCAACCTGTGGGTCCCCAGATGTTCCTGGACTACAACTCCCAGAAGCCTCCACCACTCGCTGTGCTGGAAGGGGTTTCTGGGAGTTGCAGTCCAGGAACATCTGGGGACCCACAGATTGAAAACCACTGCTCTAGATTCTAAGGCTCTAACATGAAGCAACATTTCATTAGTAGCATCTCCTCCCATCTTTTACAGTCACTCTCGTGGTCAACCAATCACAGGGTAATTAATAATCAGCATATTCATAAATATAGAAGCATTGAGTTGGAAGAGACCTCAAGGGCCATCTAGTCTAACCTCCTGCCATGCAGGAACCCCCATCACAGGACTCTCAACAGATAGCCATCCAGTCTCTATTTAAAAATCTCCAAAGAAGGAGACTCCACCACCCTCCGTGTCAGCATATTCCATTGCCGAATTTTCAGTCTTTCTCCCCACTTCCAGAAATCATGGGTCTGACCGTCAGCACATTACTGTGTAGTGATGTTAAAACATAGGACCAACCAATGGATCGACCTGGTGCTTCTCCAGGATCACCTTCAAACCATGGTCCCATTGTCAACACCATCTGTGTTCACAAAGTAGACCACAGAAACCTTGGATCCATCAGCACATTGCTCTGCGGTTGTGCAAAAACATGGGTCCAATGCACAGACCCTCATGCTGACAATGGGACATTAGTTTGGGGATGATCCTGCAGAAGCATCAGGTGGAGCCATGAGGATCCATGGTTTGGGCCCATGTTTTTGTGCCACCACACAACTGTGGGCTAGAGGAGCCATAATTTCTGTGGCATACTTTGTAGGTCATAAGAACATAAGAAGAGCCCTGCTGGATCAGGCCAAAGGCCCATCTAGTCCACCTTCCTGTATCTCACAGTGGCCCCACCAGATGTGTTTGGGAGCGCACAAGACTAGATCTCTGTCTCCTGATACCACACCCCTGCATCTGGCCCTTGAAGTACCCCGGTTTTAAAAAGTGTTCTGCTTATATACCACCCCATACCACTTTACAATTTTAATTACAGTGTGCAGGCTACACATTGCCCCCCCCCCAGCAAGCTGGGTACTCATTTTACCGACCTCGGAAGGATGGAAGGCTGAGTGAACCTTGAGCCTGCTACCTGGGATTGAACCCCAGGTCATGAGCATAGTTTTACCTGCAGTACAGGCATTTAACCACTGCGCCACGAGGCTCTAGGCCTGGCAATTACACATCTCCATCATGGTTTGTAACCTGTGATTGACTTTTCCTCCAGGAATATGTCCAATCCCCTTTTGAAGGCATCCAGGCCAGATGCCATCACCACCTCATGTGGCAGGGAGTTCCACAGACTAACAACACATTGGGTGAAAAAATATTTTAGTCTGTTCTCACTCTCCCAACTGTCATTTTGAGTGTATGTCCCCTAGTTCGGATATTTTGTGAGAGGGAGAAGAGCATCCCTCTATCCACTTTACTCATGCCCTGCATTGGATCTATGACATGTAAGTGGTTGAGAGATGATTCCATTTTAAAAACCATATGAAATCATGTGGCTCCCTGGCTGGGATCCATGCTTTTGCACCATGCACCAAAGGGGCCATGATGTGTGTTGTTTTGACTGTGGGCATAGATGTGATGCGTGATTTGGCAGTGAGCTGGGAAGGATCACATCTAAAAACATGAAAGCAGAAAGATTTTTTTTTAATTTCATGGATCCATTTTTTCCCCAGACCTCTCCCTGGACACCCTGTTTCCACTTTTGCGAAATCACAGAGAAGGAGGTGGGTAAGGTTGTGAGAAAGGGAAATATGTTATTTCCACATTTCACAATGTACTCTGATCATAAACAGAGCGCTTATGCTTGATGCAAAGAGAGAAAATCTTGTTTATCAAAGGAGCTGCCTTTTTTTTTTCCTTCTCCGCCATCGTTGTTATTATTATGCCCATTGGTGTCTCCAATTTCATTTGTTAGGACTCATGCCTTGACGTGCTGGGACGCGTTTGGAGGCCTTAGGATTTTACGATTTTAGGATCTCGGGGATGTTATACTGTTTGTTTTAACTTGCTATTCGTTATTTGTTCTTGATGTATTATGATCTGTTGTTAGCCGCTTAGAGTCCTCGTTGGAGATAAGCGGGATACAAATATAAAAATAAATAAATAAATAAATAAATAAATAAATAAATAAATTTTGACCTTGAATCACATTTTTGCAGACTTGAGGAGACAGCTAGATCCTGGCACAACCAACTGCCAGTAACCAACAAAAGAATTCCTGGAATGAGTACATAATGTTTTAACCAAGGACCAATAGGTGGGGAATAAAGACAGGGGACATGCAGTTTGAATGCTTAAATGTTTTTTTTTAATGCTGGAAAAAACGGAATAAGCAAATTGGAAAGTCTGTAAAAAAAAACTCTGCTCCTATCCAATGAGAGTTCGTTTGAATGCTTAAAAAATGGAATGAGCAAATTGGAAAGTCTGTAAAAACTTCTGTTTCTATGCAATGAGAGTTCAGTTTGAATGCTTAAAAAATTAGAATAAATAAATTGGAAAGTCTGTAAAAAAAAAACTGCTCCTATCCAATGGGAGTGCAGAGTTTGAATGCTTAAAAAAAATAGAATAAACGAATTGGATAGTCTGTAAAAACCTCTGCTCCTATCCAATGGGAGTTGGGGGATTTTTGCAGCAACGGGCGGGATTAGGGAATAAAAATTGTGTTAATGCTTTGCTAGACACCCATTATGAGTGTGGTGGCTCAGTGGACTAAGGCTCCGAAAACTGTCGGCTACAAGTCGACAGCTCGGCGGTTCGAATCCCGGGTGCCATGCAGCGGAGCGAGCATCTGCTGATAACCCCCAGCTCCTGCCAACCTAGCTGTTCAAAAGCATGTAAATGCAAGTAAATAAATAGGTACTGCCGTAAAAAGTGGGAAGGTAAAACAGTGTTTCCTTGCAGCCATGCTGGCCACGTGGCCATGGACTTGCACAACACTGGCTTTTCGGCTTGAATACGGAGATGAGCACTGCCCCTAGAGTCAGACACGACTAGCACTACCTTTAATAAAATTGCTGCGTCACTAACTTTCTGATCCGTTTTCTTTAATTACAGTAGTAACTACAAAACCCATCGTTCACAGCATGGGTTCAGCCCCCCCCCTTTTGATCTTCCCAACCTTCTGAGGGCGGAGTTAGAAATCCTCACCCTAATTTATAAGGTAAAAAGGTAAAGGTCCCCCCTCCCCCTGCACATGCCTGCTAGTCGTGTCGGACTCTAGGGGGCGGTGCTCATCTCCATTTCTCAAGCCACAGAGCCAGTGTTGTGCAAGTCCGTGGCCATGTGGCCGGCATGGCTGCACGGAAACAGTTTTCCCTTCCTGCTTTTTGAAGTGCAGTGGGCCCTTGTATAACAAACGGTTTGTATAACATAAAATGTGTACAACATAAAATATTCCGGAGGTAGTGGAAATTTGCTTAGCGTAATCACCTCCTATGGGGTAAATCTGTACAGCATAAAAATGGGATCACTCTGTTTTCAATGCATTCCTGTGGGAAATTTGTATAAAGAAAATTTTGCTTAACATAATTTCATTGGGAACAAATTAATTCCTTTATACAAGGTACCACTGTAACTATTTACTGTATCTCCTTGCATTGACATGCTTTCCAACTGCCAGGCTGGCCAGCACGCAGAAGCTGCTGGCTTTGCAGCCAACCGTCTCAGTGCTCTAGTGCGCTGAGCCACTATGCCCTGAATTATACTCCCCTATTAAAATGCTACGTCTGGGTTGGGGTCTCTCTCTCTCTATCTCATGGAGTGTGTGTGTGGGGTGGGTGGGGCCCTTTCGTTGCCCAAACCATCTCCAGCTGTCCTTGATGATTCAGTTACCGCGAGAGGCTTAAGTCTTTTTCTTCCTCCTTCCCCTTTTACCCTGACCCCCCCTCCTCCTTCTCAGCGGAAGGGAGAACGTGGGACGAGGCTTTTATTTATTTGTATTTCATTTTTTCATTCATTTATTTTTGCTTTAGCAGGCTTCCAGACCCAAAAGAAAATAGCCCCCCACCCCCTTAAGTTTTCTCTAAGTCTACTCTAAAAGTTCCCTTCCCATCCGGATCCCCGGGAATGGCAAGGCTTGTCCCGGAGGTCGTGCCTTCCCTCCCCTCCCCCTCATTTCTGGGACCTCTCCAGACCCCCTCTCCCCGCCCTGCAATAGTTTGGGGGACGAGGGCTGATCCGCGGGACACCCCCCCCAACGCCGCCTAGCAAGCGCCCCTCGCCTTCCTTCCTGCCTCTCGGCCCTGGGAGCTCCGGCCATGCCTCCTGCCTTCAGGAGGAGGAAGAGGTGGGG
>JAHTLZ010004239.1:0-21745 GCA_023846285.1 Phrynocephalus versicolor
CACACAGGCGAGAAGCCATTTGAATGTCTGGAATGTGGAAAGAGGTTCTGTCAAGCTGAACACCTTGGTAGGCATTACAGAACCCACACAGGCGAGAAGCCATTTGAATGCCTGGAGTGTGGAAACAGGTTTAGTCAATTTGGAAGCCTTGCTATCCATCACAGAATGCACACAGCTGAGAAGCCATTTGAATGTCTCGAGTGTGGAAAGAGATTCAGTCATTCTGGACCACTTGCTAGCAATCGCAGAATCCACACAGGCGAGAAACCATTTGAATGTCTTGAATGTGGAAAGAGGTTTAGTCAAGCTGGACCCCTTTCTAGGCATCACAGAATCCACACAGGTGAGAAACCGTATGAATGTCTGGAGTGTGGGAAAAGGTTCAGGCAAGCTGGACACCTTGCTAAGCATCACAGAATCCACACAGGTGAGAAGCCATTTGAATGTCTGGAGTGCGGAAAGAGGTTCACTCAATCTGGAAACCTTGCTAGGCATCACAGAATTCACACAGGCGAGAAGCCATTTGAATGTCAGGAGTGTTGAAAGAGGTTTATTAATTCTGGAAGCCTTGTTAACCATCACAGGACTTACTCCGGCGAGAAGCCATTTGAATGCGAGGACTGAGAAGTCTGTTTCTGTCATGGGGAAAAACCGCAATCCATGTTCGACAACTCATGTTAAGATTTCAGACTATATGTTAAAATGTAATATTTTTAATTGGCTGAAAGGTCCTGAGCCTAGGACTATCTCTGAGGTAATTAATTATGGATTCTGCACACCTAGTATATATTGGGCATAATCAAAGAAAAACAAAATTAAACATGTGGCCAGCCCTTGTGATCTCAAGAATAGAGCACTCTCTACATTGCCTTGCCCTTGACCCTTATTTGGAGACTACAGCGGATACAAAATGCGGCAGCTATACTGGTGGTTTGTGTGGTCAGATATGACAGCATCATCCCAGTTTTGACTCGTTTCCATTGGCTGTCCGTTCAGTACTGAATGAGGTCCATTGTACTGGTTTTGACTTACAAAATTATCCATGGCTTGGGACCTGAGATTTTTGGGTTTTTGCTTCTGTTCCACCATCTTGCAAATTATTATTGTTATTTTCAGTTGGTTGATTTGTTTGATATTTGTGTTTCTTTTTCTGTAATTGTTGTATACCACCCTGAGTTCCATTGGGAAGAGGGGCGGCAAAGAAATATAAATAAATATACACTATATACTGATTTTGATTGGACACATATGAATTGATCTGATACAATGTTGGGTATAATGATATAATTGGTACAACTGATAAATGCTGATGTAACTTGATGTAATGTATTGTGTGACTGCTGCAAGAGTTGTGCAGAAGGGAGATGTTTCAAGTGAGGTTCATCTGCTGTAAGTCAGATCACTTTACACTGTTTATTGCCATGTTAAACTGTATTGCTGATGTAACCTTGTCTTGGATGCTTTGTATATATTGCAACTGAATTTCTAATACACTTTCATATGATTTTTAGATATATTCTCTTTGTGTGTGTGCTTGTGTGCAATATATTTAAATTCTGTTCTGGACGTGATAACTCTGAACAATGGCCCTTACTGGGAAGAAGCCTTCCGAATGCCTGGAGTGTGGGAAAATGTTTAGGGAGAGAACACATCTTATAAACCCTGGTAGGACAGAGGCCTTCCTTTCTCCTCCTGGTGTTACTCCTTCCTGAGTCGATCTGGGATGAATCCCCGTTTCTCTCTGTTCTGATTTCATCCATTCCGACACTTTTAAAAAATGCTTTTGGATGCTTTTATTCAGTGCTCTGTGGTTCTGTAGAATGAATGAATGGGTGGTGTAGTCTCTTATTTGGAGGTTGTTAAGCAGAGGCTGGATGACCATCTTTCGGAAATACTGTGATGGGGTTTTTGTATGGCAAGGGTTTGGACTGGACGGCCCATGAGTTCTCTTCTAACTCTATGATTCTATGGCGTTGTAACCAGTTCCCCTTGAGGATCTGCCAGCCCCCATCACTGTTCTTCAAAAAACTGCTGAAGACCTGGTTGTTTAGAAAAGCTTTCCCTGGCTTCTAACACTATTTTCTGTCCTGACTTGATATTAAATTAAATCTCAGCCTTTGATTTTATGTGTGATGTTATTGATTTAAATATTGGCTCAGTATGCTTTAGTATGTACTATTAAGTTGTACGGTAGGACCCCATATCTGTTGATTCACCATCCGCAGATTCAGTTATCCACAAATGGTGATCGGCGGCATAAGGGCTCGCAAAATTGGGTCATAGGAGGAGGAGAATGTGCTGTTCCAGAGCTCACACACCCATTTGCCCGCTTGCTCGCCCACCTGCCCACCCGCTCTCCCGCTTGGCTGCCCGCCTGGAACTTCACCCGTTCGCCTGCCCACCCGCCCACTCACCTGCCCGTCTGGAAGTTCGGCTGCAATGGTGGTGGTGGTGAAAAAAATCTCGGTGGTGGTAATGGAGGAGGAGACAGCCCAGGGTTCCTTGGGGAGCCTACCCGCCCGCAAGGTCAGTTGAGGTGGCACAGAGGCAGGGTAGGGTTCCCCCGGGTGCTGGCGGGCTCTTCCAGTGCTTTTTCTCCTGGCACCCTTGAATAAGAGTGTTTACTCTTATCCACAGATTTCATTATCCGCGGGGTGGGACAGAAACCAATCCCCCATAGATACAGGGGTCCTACTGTATTATTTTCACTTTGCTTTATTTTTATTGTATATTGTATAGGGTAGAAGAACCATCTTCTAGCAGAAGGAAAACTCTGATTTTCAACCTCCACTGCCTTGTGGCTATATCCATTTCAGGAATAGGCTTCAGGAGTTAACCTTGAGGCAAAATCCAGAGCCAGCGTCACAGAGGCAGTTCCTGGTTGTTTACAATCATGTCATTGGTAACTCCCATGACACGGCTGGAACAAATTGTAATGGCTCCGCTGTGCCACTGACTGTTCCAGCAACATGGAGAGAAGGTTTTTTGCTGCTTGGGTAACAATTTTATCATCCATATTAATCTATCCAGATTTTTTCCCTACTTCCTGTGCTCAGTAGTCCGAGAGAAAATTGCACTGGCTTAAAAATATCTGTCACTCTGCAGAGCATTTAAACAGCATGCATATAAGTGAGGCAGGATACATTAAAAACGGGTGTGAGTTCATATCTGACCGCTGTCCACCACGTATGGAGAACTGGTCCCTGAATGAGGTTCCAGAAGGTTACCAGATGAAGATCCTCTGTCGTGCTACCTTCAAATACCACACTTTAACCCTAGCCTAAGACCCCAAGAATGCATGTCTGGGTGCCAGAGGGACTCTTCTGAGTTTACCTTCCCATCTGTCTTCCTTTCCAAGACCGAAGACGAACTTGGTTGGGTGCTTTGAGAACCATGTAAGTTAAGAAAAGTCCAAATCTCCAACGTTACTGAGGTAGCCTTCCTAAGGCACTTTCTGTATCTCATCTCTCCTTCCCCAAAGAAATCAATATAAGTCTTTTTGCAACCTTAAGGGGGCTTGGTATTAACTTCCTTGACCCTTTGTTAATCCCCATAAAATGGGAATATAATTCAAAGGAATAGAAACATCCAGAAATATAAGAGATTACTCCAGTTTTGCATTGATCCACATTAAATAACTGTGTTACTGGAGAATTCCGAATCATACATGGGTCGCCTTTTCCATGTTACATCTTCAGCATCTGCCTCTGGGTTTCCATGGTGGAGGGGGGATTCAAACCCTGTTCTCAGGAGTTTTGGTCCATCACTATACCACACGGGATCTCTCGTGGGTCTAAGTTTTTTTTTTTTTTTTAGTTTTATTTAACTATTGCTGGTAGGTGATCATTGGTTTTTAGTGCAAATATTAAAAAGTCAAATAAATAAATAATGCATCTTGTTTTAGTTGGCTGCTCTCTCCATGACTTCTGAGCTGCCTTGTCTCTCTTCACTGGGAGAAGAAGTGGCTAAAATATGGAGTGAAAACTGAAGAAAGAAGTAATTATCTCTTGCTGTCTTTTTCTCCTTTTCTGTTCACGCTTTTTCTTTTCTCATTTATGCCACAAAACATTAAATCATAGTTTCCCAAAGTGGTCTATATGGACCCCCAGGGGTCTATTTCGACTTTCATGGGGTCCATGACAGTGAGAAAAAAATTGAGAGTCCAGGAAATCTAAATGGGGGTCCAATTTTTGGTGCATTTCTCAAGCGGTGCAATGGTAGGGACTTGTCTTTAAAGTCCATTTTGCTTTGTGTGAGTTTGGGTGTGGAAGAGGGTGCATTTTTTGGGAACTTTATCCTTGCCATCTGCATGTTTTAATAATCCGTTTTGCAAAGGTTGGGGACTTGTGTTTTGCAGCCACAGGACGGATATTTGTACCTGAGTCATGGCCGTTTGAAATTCAATCAACTGTAATTACATGCGTTTTCCCTAATGGAGGTTGCCTTCACCGTTTTAGCAATCGGTATTAGGTACTGACATTTTTATCGAAATGATTCCTTGGTACATGGCACGGCCGGGATTTGAACCAAGGCCCAGTCATCTCAGTCGGTACCCTTTGAAATTTCAAGGTGTCAATCAGGTGCTTCAGGGTTGGGAAACACAGGCAGGCTTTTGAATGTTGCTTGCCCACAACCTGAGGGCATTATGGGCACATGAAATTCAAAAGCATGGTCTTCCATCTTGGAATTTTGAAATTTGCTTGCCCACAACCAAGGACGCAGAGACCTGGGCAAAGAGAAGAGCTGCAGCTTGTGGGCTTGTTCATAGCCCTGCTCCCCCCTGCTCCCCTTCGCCTAGGTCTCTGCATTGAAATGGTTTGGCAGCAGTGGCTTGTGGGCTCATTCGGAGTCCTAGTATATTCTGCAGCCATGCCCCCTTTGGGATGCCCAGACCAACATGGCTGCAGGGCAAACTGGAGCTAGGAAGGAGCCCACAAGCTGCTGCCACTGCCCCTTCGCTCAGGTCTCTTTGCCGAGCCGTTATTAGTGCAGAGGCCTGGACAAAGGGGAGAGCAGTGGTGGCTTCAATCCTGGCTTCCCCCACGGTATAGCACCCACGGATCGGGTACTTACATAGCAGGCTTTTGAATTTTGTGCGCCCATAATGCTGCTTCCAGCAGCTCAAGCTGTCACAGCTGGGTATCAGGAGGCCAGGATCAGCATTCATTTTACGCATTTTTTGCATGGCATCCCATAGGCAAAATCTCATCTTGCAAAACTTGCCTATTCCTGGAAATTTCGTCTGTTTTATGAAAACTTCATCTTCCAGGGCATCCGTCTTGCGAGATACCACTGTGGTTATGTATTAATTTCATGTAAGAATTTTACAAGGTTCTAATTTGTTTCCTTCCACATCCAAATATTTACTTGCATTTTGTGAATTTTCAATAAAAGTAGGAATATGTATGTGTTTTTCTTCATTTTACAATTATCCACGCTACAAAAAAAAACCCCTCTGTCAAAGTGAGCATTACTGTGGCAGCTGTCAAAAAGACCTTTGAAGTTAATAAGTTTAGAAAAATTCAGTATTAGGCAGAAAACAAAACAAAAAAAAATCAGCAAGTGTTTTTACGGGGAGAAAAAAGTTTGGGACCCTCTGATTTACAGGAAAGGAGGGAAGGAGGGGCTTCGAGGGAAGGAGAAGGTGTCCCCCCCCCCCCCAACAAGAATGGGGCAGAAGAAGAAGAGGAGGAGGAGGAGGAGGAGGAAGGCTGATCCCCCCCTTCCTTGCCTCCCTCCCTCCTGCCCTGCCGGCCTTTGGGGGCTGCGCTCCCCTCCCCCTCCCTTGTAGGACCAGAAGGGGGGGGAGTATTTGGTCCTCCAAGGGGGGGGGGAGCAGCGAGTTCTCCTTCCTAGAGTGGCAGGAAACGAAGCCTCCCAGGGAGGGGGGAATCGGCTCTCCCCCTTGGCTTTGGGTCTCTCTCTCCCCACCCCCCTGAAAAAAGAAGGCTCTATGGTTGCTGGAAGGACACGAAATAGAGTCCTTCTTTGAGGAGGAGGTGGGTTGTGCAATTGGGGGGGGGATGCTATGGGGGGCAGTGGGATGCAGATGTGGGGGAGGAGGGGGAGATGGGGGATGGGGGGAAATGGAGGATGGAGGGGGGAGGAAGGGGAGAAGGAAGGACCATCCTGGGAGTCCCTTTTTGTGGGGGGAGGAGGCGTTGCTGATGAAATCCGTGGGGGGGCGCGATGGGGGGGTCCCAGGAGAGAAAGCCCCCCCCACGCACTCCTTTGGGAGGAAAAAGGAGGGAGGAAGCAGCTTTTAGGCCCAAACCAGGAGAGGGAAAGGGGGAGAGAGAAAGAGAAAGGAGGCAATTCCCACCTCCCATGGCACCTCTCTCTCTCTCTCTCTCTCTCTCTCTCTCTCTCTCTCCAATTATACAATATTAAGCTAAGCAGGATCAGGCCTGGTTAGTACTTGGATGGGCGACCACCAGGGAATACCAGGTGCTGTAGGCGCCTGGAGTAGGAACTGGCAAACCAGTCCAGTATTCCTGCCTAGAATAACTCCAAGGACGTGGGGTCACAAAGAGTCGGTCACAACTGTATGGACACAACACACACACATGGTATTATAGAGAGTAGTAAAGAGAAAGAGGTTGTAAGGAGCTCCAGAGGGATCTCTTGACACTGGGGGAGTGGGCAGACCAGTGGCACGTGAGTGTCAACATTAGTAAAGACAGTAATGCACTGTGGGGCAAAAATCCCCAATTATATTTATAAACTGATGGGGTCTGAACTCTCTTCAGGATATCCAGGAAAGGGACCTTGGTCTCTGGTGGACACCTCAAGGAAGGTGTCAACCCAATCTGCTGCAGCAGTGAACAAAATGCTAGGGCCCTTAGGAAGGCTATAGAAAATAAGTCAGCAAGTGTCCTTTTGCCTCTTTATAAATCTGTAGTGAGGCCCCATCTGGAGTATTTTTTGGTCACCATCCCTCCAGAAGGATATTATGGAAATGGGGAATGTGCAGAGGAGGGCAACCAGAATGATTTGGGGACTGGAACATCTTCCTTGCCATTTGAGGCTGCAACGGTTGGGCCTCTTCACTCTTGAACAACGGTGCCTAAGAGGTGAGCTGACGGAAGTTTATAAAATCATACACAGTATGGACAAAGGAGGCAAGGGTAAAGCTGTTTTCCCTATCGCACAACACTAGAACTAGGGGGCACTCCATGAAACTTTTGGGGGCTAGCTCTCGCACAAATAAGAGAAAGTACTTTTTCACCCCGAAGATCTCTAGTCTGTGGAACTCCCTGACAGAAAAGTGGTGACAGCTGTCAGCCGTGACAGTTTTAAGAAAGGCTTGGACAAGGGTATCAATGGCTATCACTATGGATACCTAAGGACAACCTCTGGGTTGGAGAGATAGGCAGGAGATCGCTCAAGGCCATTTGCAGGGAATCTTAAGCAGGTGAAGACATCTGGTTGGGAATACTCTGAAGTAAATGGTGGGCCACTGTGTGAGACAGAATGCTGGACTGGATGGGCTGGGGCCTGATCCCGCAAGGCTGTTCTTATGTTCTTAGTACATGAAAGCATTTATATAGTATTTTTATGGCTCCTAGAAAAGTGTGGCCAGAACCTCTAAGCAGAGTTTAGCCATACTGGGTCTCTTTTAAGGTTGTTAGGAATTTATAATGATGAGAAAAAATATTATAAGTAGACCCAAATGTGCTGACAAAACAAAGGGTCGCAGTGACCCATCCTCTAAGACCTGGCACGATCTTACAGTGTGGGGGTGCCAATCTCTTGAAGAGCAACATTTGGTGGTTAGCCAGGAATAAGGAACTGACTTGAACTATCAAACAAACTGGGTAATAGGATCAGGTCATCCTAGGCTTTGATGGTCAACTGGCTATGAGCTAATGAACAGGCACGTGTAGGTACGTGTGGGTACGTGTAGGGGCGTACAAGATAACGTCAGTCTGAAATCATACTGATCATACAGAAGAGTATATAACCATCATGGGAAGCCATTTAGTCTTTGTCCAGACCAGCAGGGCGTGATCCGTACAATGGATCGACCCAGGCAGTTCTGAGCCCTTAAGTAATAGACTTAAGAATTCATACTAGGGATGGGCACGACCAGAAAAAATGACATTTTGAGTTGTCGTTTGTTGGGACAGGTCTATTTTGGGTCGTTTCCATTTGTCGTGATAATTTTCAAAAATTTGTCGTTTCCGTTTGTTGTTTCCACCGCAATTTAGCGCGATTTGACGTCCCAGAGCATGGGGTTAGGGTAAGGGCTAGGCTTAGGGTTACGGTTACGGTTAGGGTGAGGGTTAGTGGGCTGCACCTCTGGGTGCCTCTGACCCACTAAGACGGACAGTGTACTGGCGTATGGGTTAGGGTTAGGGTTAGTGGGCTTTTTATGCCCTCTGGCACACCCAGAAGTCTCAGTCAAAACCTGGCCATGCGATTGGTGGAATGGGTCAAAAAAATTGCATGTTCCCATCCCATGGCCAGCCCATCATTGCACCTGCGCAGGTGTAAAAAAATAAAAATAAAATAAAATAAAATCAATGGAGACGTTTTATTGCAAGAAAAATTCAGGCCGTTAAAATACCTAATTTTCAAATGTTTCTGTTGTGCTTTGGTAGGTTTTTGGACCACGATTTAAAAATAAATATTGCGGTCGCCATTTTGGATCCCCACCCACTGCATGGCAAATGGAGACGACGAGGATGCCCCCCCAGCCTGGTACCAACAGCCCAGGACAGGAGGGGGGGAGGCCGAGGACCCCCCCAGAAACCATCCCTCTCTGGTAGGTGCCCTCACTGAGGCAGCCATATTTTTGCCTGCTTTTTTGGCCGGGAATCGGGTTTTTTTTAAAATTTTAAAACTTTTTTTTCTGTGCTGCTTGGCATCGTGCGATCGCCGCGATGCCATGAACGACAATGAAAAATCAGACCCAATTTATCTTTTATCGGGTCGGGTTCGAGCTGGAGCAGAGTAATTTTCGTTACCGTTTCCGTTACCTAACGAATACGATAACCGAAAACGGAAACGACAATTTCGCCGAGTCGTGCCCATGTCTAATACATCCTAATCATATCTGTGTTTTGCTATGCTGGCTTGCTATATACTTTCTATTTTTCTATATTCCTGTGAATGTCTAATAAACCCTTGCTGTATAACTAACTCAATGCGTGGCAATTTTTGAGAACCACCTAAACTTATCAAGGTGAAATACAGGGTAGCAATATTTGAAAAAAATAGTTTGGAGGAATAAACTGTAGGGGGCTGTGGAACAATTTGCATCCGTTTCTTACCCTGGACCTCACAAGATGTTTCCCAGCATGGAAGAGAAACATTCTCTCACAGATTGTCACAGGAGGAGTATGATAAATCCCTCACGATACTACTGGAGCCACAATGGGCATTCTCACTAAGGTGGGTGGAGTTGGGTCCACCCTGGAGCTGTGTCTCATTCTCCTACCTCTTCCATGGCAGCTCATTGGGTTTGTTACTTGATTTAAAACTCTGTTTTTTTATGATCGCTTATATTGTGCAGGTAAGATACTGTAGAGAAGGAATAAAAGTGGAGGACACCAAGCATCAAAGGAAGAGGTTGAATATTCAGATGCAAAAGGGGGTGTTGAGAATCAACCCAGAAGGAAGAGGTTTAAAGGAAAACAGAGAGATGTAAACATGAAGAAATCTATTACTTGTCAGGAGGAGGACCAAGTGGTTCTGAAAACATCAAAAGAACAGGAAAGGAATGAGCATGCCAAGTATGGAAAATCTTTTACTACGTCCTCAACAATTTGTTCAAATAGGAAAATTCACCAAGGGGAGAAGCCATTTGAATGCCTGGAGTGTGGAAGGAGGTTTCGTCAAGCTGGACACCTTGCTACCCATCACAGAATCCACACAGGTGAGAAGCCGTTTGAATGTCTGGAGTGTGGAAAGAGGTTCAGTGATTCTGGAAGCCTTGCTAAGCATCACAGGACCCACACAGGTGAAAAGCCATTTGAATGCCTGGAATGTGGAAAGAGGTTTTGTCAAACTGGACACCTTGCTAGCCATCACAGAATCCACACAGGCGAGAAGTCATTTGAATGTCTGGAGTGTGGAAAGACATTCAGTTATTCTGGAAGCCTTGCTATGCATCACAGAATCCACACAGGCGAGAAGCCACTTGAATGTCTGGAGTGTGGAAAGAGGTTCTCTCATGCTGGAAACCTTGCTAAACATTACAGAATACAAACAAGAGAGAAGCTGTTTGAATGTCTGGAGTGTAGAAAGAGGTTCAGTGATTCTGGAAGCCTTGCTAACCACCACAGAATCCACACAGGTGAGAAGCCATTTGAATGTCTAGACTGTGGAAAAAGGTTCAGTCAAGCTGCACACCTTGCTAGCCATCACAGAATACACACTGGCGAGAAGTTGTTTGAATGTCTGGAGTGTGGGAAAAGGTTCAGTGAAGCTGGACACCTTGCTAGACATCACAGAATCCACACAAGAGAGAAGTTGGAATGTCTGGAGTGTGGAAAGATGTTCAGTCGTGCTGGACACCTTGCTAGCCATCACAGAATCCACACAGGTGAGAAGCCGTTTGCATGTCTGGAGTGTAGGAAGAAGTTCAGTGATTCTGGAAGCCTTGCTAAGCATCACAGAATCCACACAGGTGAGAAGCCATTTGAATGCCTGGAGTGTGGAAAAAGGTTCAGTCGTGCTGGAAACCTTGCTAGGCATCACAGAATCCACACAGGAGAGAAGCCGTTTGAATGTCTCAAGTGTGGAAAGAGGTTCAATCAAGCTGGACACCTTGCTAGCCATCACAGAATCCACACAGGCAAGAAGCCGTTTGACTGCCTGGAGTGTGGAAAGAGGTTTAGTCAAGCTGGACACCTTGCTGTCCATCACAGAACCCACACAGGTGAGAAGCCATTTGAATGTCTGGAGTGTGGAAAGAGGTTCAGTGATTCTGGAAGCCTTGCTATGCATCACAGAATCCACACAGGCGAGAAGCCATTTCAATGTCTGGACTGTGGAAAGAAGTTTAGTCAAGCTGGACACCTTACTAGCCATCATAGAATTCACACAGGAGAGAAGCTGTTTGAATGTCTCGAGTGTGGAAAGAGGTTCAGTGATTCTGGAAGCCTTTCTAAGCATCACAGGACCCACACAGGCGAGAAGCCCTTTGAATGCCTGGAGTGTGGAAAGAGGTTTAGTCAAGCTGGACACCTTGCTAGCCATCACAGAATCCACACAGGTGAGAAGCTGTTTGAATGTCTGGCATGTGGAAAGATGTTCAGTGATGCTGGTGGCCTTGCTAGGCATCACAGGACCCACACAGGCGAGAAGCCATTTGAATGCCTGGAGTGTGGAAAGAGGTTTCGTCAAGCTGGACACCTTGCTAGCCATCACAGTATTCACACAGGAGAGAAGCAGTTTGAATGTCTGGATAGTGGAAAGAAGTCCAGTAATTCTTGAATCCCTGCTTTGCATCACAGAATCCACACAGGTGAGAAGCCACTTTGTGAGGGTTCAAAGATATTTACTAGCGGTTCGACAGATGAATTAGAGTCTTTACTGCTTGAAAATCTAATAGACTTTTATTAAACATTTCAAACAACGGTTTGTATTCCTATATCTCTACCTATCTTTTCCCTTTCCACACTCCAGACATGCCATCTTCTTCCCACTGCAAATCTATCATCTCGTCCTCCCACCTGTATTCCTATCATTCCTGTCTCCTTCTTGAGTTCAATATTTGCCTGCACCAATACATGCTTTCCTCTGCATTTCCATTCTTCCACCTGTATTTCCTTATCCGTGACTTGTCTTTCTATCTCTCCATCTGTCTCTGTTTGTGTTCCCCTGTTCTTAATCTCTTTTGTCACCTCCTTCAACTCTCCTTTCAGTTGTTCCCAAGCCATAGCCTCTCTCACAACTGCCAGGAATCCCTCTGTAAAAGGGTTCTGTTTCCCCTTCTCTTTGATCTCTTTCTTCCTTTGCAAATCTGCATTGTTCTCGCTCTCAAAGAATAATTTTCCCTGCTCTTTCTTCCACAGTTAAGTCTTTTGAGTTCTTTTCTTCTATCTTTTTTCTCACTGTCCCATCATCATCTTTTCCCTGGCTGTCTTCAGCGGACGGACCTACCACTTTCTCTTCTTCTCTCTCCATCTCACACTCTTGAATGTCTAGCGTGTAGAAAGAGGCTCACTCAAGCTGGAAACCTTGCTAAACATCACAGAGTCCACACAGGCGAGAAGCCACTTGAATGTATGGAGTGTGGAAAAAGGTTCATTTGATCTGGAAACCTTGCTAGGCATCACAGAATCTACATAGGAAAGAAGCTGTTTGAATGCTTGGAGTGTGGAAAGAGGTTCAGACAAGCTGGACACCTTGGTAAGCATCACAGGACACAATCCGGTGAGAAGCCAGTTGAATGCCTAGAGTGTAGAAAGAGGTTAACTCATGCTGGAAACCTTGATGAACATCACAGAATCCACATCGGTGAGAAGCCATTTGAATGTGTGGAGTGTGGAAAGACGTTCAATTAAGCTGGACACCTTGCTACGCATAACAGAATCCACACAGGCGAGAAGCCATTTGAATGTATGGAGTGTGGAAAGATGTTTAGTCATGCTGGACGCATTGCTAGACATCACAGAATCCACACAGGCGAGAAGCCATTTGAAAGTTGCGTGTGGAAAGAGGTTCAGTTGAGCTGGAAACCTTGCTAGGCATCACAGAATCCACACAGGTGAGAAGCCATTTGAATGTCTAGAGCAGGGGACCTCAAACTAAGCCTCAGGGGCCGGATGCACCCCCCCAGGGTCCTGAATCTGATCCCCGGAACTAATTTCACTCCCCACTTACCCCCTGCTTCATGAGCAACCCATTCTCCTCAGCTGCTTCTATTGCTTAGGCAGTTCAAATTGGTGAGCTATGTCGTTTCCCCCACTCCCCCTACCCACCACCCAGATGATCAGCACACTGCCTAGTGGGTCAAATCAAAGTGGGAGGGCCACAGTGAGGTCCCCTGCTCCCCCCGCCACCCACACGGTCGGGTCACCAGCTGCAGCTGAGTGGGACAATTTAAAATCGGAGGGTGGTGGCAAAGTCTTCCACTCCATGGCCCCGGGGCCCTGCCCCTACGCCTACTCCACACTGCCCACCTGCCTTCTTTTTGTGACCACTGCCTGTGTTATTGTCGTTGTGAGGAAAGAAGGGGGCAGACGGAGGTAGCGCCAGCCAGCCTTACGATCCAGAGCAGCCACAGCAGTGGACTGACACAGGGATGGACAGCAGGCATCCAAGGGAGAAATTGAGCTACTTCCCACACACCTTGCCCCCTGCTGCCTTGCTCCGTGTTGTGAGGGAGGGGCAGAGGGAGCCCAACCATGGCTGGAGCCCAACCGGGTTAGAGGCCAGCGAGGAGGTCGTGGTGGAGAAAGAAGGGAAGGGAAGGCCAATGGTGGCCCGGGTCTGGTTCCTGAGAGTCTGGTGGAGCTGCATTTATCCCCAGTTGGTGATGGGCAGGCTGGCAAGCCAACAGAGCACCGTAGCCCGGCTGGGCTCAGTCAGTGAGCAGACAGCAGGTGGCTTTGGGCAGGACTTCCTGCCTCCCCTCCCTCCTTCCCAGTCCTTGCTCCCTCCCTCCCTCACTTGCAGTGTACCAAGTTGGGCCAGACCATGCCAGGCCAAGAGAGGAAGCAGCAAGCGCATGATGGGCAGGGTGCATGGCTGCATCCGCACGGTGGGACCACCCATGCCACCCTTGCCATGGCTGCTGCTCCTCATACTGAGTGGCCGCCTAGAAGGTGATGAGGGGCCTGTTTTTGCCTGGGCTACCACCTCCTTCCCAACACAATGAAAGAAAGGAGGGAGGGAGGGAGGGAGGGAGGGAGGGAGGGAGGAGAGCCTCTCCAGCTGCTGCCACTGTAAGAGGAGGAGGAGGACCAGGAGGAAGAGGCACAGCAGAGGGATCCCAGTGGCAGCACCTCAGGGCGGCGATCCAGAGCAGGAGGCATTGCTGGGGTCCCCGAAACACACTGATCATGGGCTGATTGGAAGGGTGGTTCTGCCCACTTGCTCCTCCCCCTTTTCCCATGTCAGCCTTTTTTTTAAATTTATTTTTTGGACTGTGGTCCAGCTTCCTGTGGTGTCTGGGGTGGTGGTGAACCAGCCCGCTGTTTAAAAGCTTTGAGGACCCCTGAGCTAGACAAATAGATTTTAAGCTGCTTAGTAAAATGAAGAATGAAGATTAAATAGGCTAGCTTAATACTATATAGTACTTTGTTATTTTTACCTTTTGCACTAGATGAAGATGGAGATAAGCAACAATGAAAACAATGATGGGAAAGAAACATGTAAATTTGGAATATTCCAAACACTTGGGCTGAAATATTGGGAAAACATTTGTATTTGAACTATGTAACACGGCAACACACAGGCAGTGTATTTGTTTTAACTTGTTATGTTCAGAAAATTCAATAAAATATTATTAAACAAAAGAAAGAGGAATATTAAAGGGGAGGGGAAGTGGAACAAAACTGGGAGAAGAGCAAAAATGGAGGAGAGATAGAGGACGCAGAGCAAGAGAAGCAAAGAAAGAGTGTTCCTTGAAAGCCGCAAAAATAAAATACACATGCAAAAATAGGTGACATAGACAATTAATATGACCACTACAAATGTCATTGCTCACTCCACACTATCACGTCCAATTTTAGATTTCCGTGCCTTATGGCTTCTAAATGGAAAATTTATCAGCTATGTTTTCCATGGCTTCAGAGACTAGGCCTTGGGGCAATGGTTTTCAAACATGCAATTGCTGGAGCCCATTGGATGTTCCATCCTGGTGTTGTCAGGCCATGGGAGGTATGCTTGGGACCGGTGGGTCGATCGGGTAAGGAGAACTTGGGTCAGGCATTTGTTGCCTGTCCCCCATTCTGATCCGCTGGCCCTCTGCCACATGTCAGGGAATCATTCCGTCCATGCCTCCAACCTGTCCTGTTTGCTGATAAATACCAGGTCGGTACATAATAAGATTCCTATCATCCATGATCCATGTGCCGGCTGACCTGGCTTTCTTGACAGAGACCTGGGTGGGTGAGGGAGGGGGAGCTTCCCTCTCTGTGCTTCGCCCCCAGGGGTTCTGTGTTCAGCATCTGGGCAGGTCGGGGAGCGGGGGAGGCATTGTGTATAGGGAATCCCTTCATGTCAGCAGATCCGCGATGTTGGTGTGCCCAGGGTTGGAGTGTCCATACCTTGTGGTGGGCCAGAGGGACAGGTTTGGGATTGTGCTTGTGTACCGTGCACCCTGTGACCCTGCAAACTCCCTCCCAGAGTTCTCCGAATTCATCTCGGTGGCACTTTTGAGGTTTCCCCCCGCCTGTTGGTGATTGGGGATGTCAATGTGCATGTTGGGCCTGGGCTGTCGGGAGTGGCTCTGGAGTTCATGGAGTCAATGGGCTCCATG
Organism: Phrynocephalus versicolor; assembly: GCA_023846285.1. Classification (NCBI taxonomy): domain Eukaryota; kingdom Metazoa; phylum Chordata; class Lepidosauria; order Squamata; family Agamidae; genus Phrynocephalus; species Phrynocephalus versicolor. The sequence continues at coordinate 15,437 of JAHTLZ010004239.1, forward strand.
AACCTGTCCCAGTTTGTAATCAGGCCCACTCACAGGGGTGGACATACCTTGGACCTGTTTTTTGCCTCCACTTCTGTGGGTTTTGATTTGGGGGTTGGGAATTTGTGCTCCTGGCCCGTGTCATGGTCAGATCATCATCTGCTGACTTTTTCCCTATCAATCGCTGCCCCGCCCTGTGTGGAGCTGGACCCTTCCACCTGGGCCCGCCCCCAAAGGCTCCTGGACCCTGTGCGGTTTTCAGAGTCCTTGGGGGGCCTACCGGATGGTCTGGTTGACGATCCGGTCAACTCCCTGGTGGACTCATCCCTGTAGTTCACGGTGGACTTGCGGGTGATGAAGCAAGAGCGGAGGGGGCTAGAGAGCAGATTGCTGAGTGATGGATGGCTTTAAATAGGGCTGTGCTTAGGGCATCAACCAGTTGCTATGTTTGGGTGATCAGGGATGCAAGGAGATCTTTTGCCTCCCTGAGAATTGTTGGGGCCTCAAACCGCCAGGCAGAATTGTTCTGGGTGGTTCAAGACCTCACCAGTCCTGGTCCGCCAGGGCCTCCTCCTAGTGATTTCACTATTGGGTCATTCACAGCTTTCTTTAAATCTAAAGAGGAGGAGGAGGGAGGCAGGGATGGCAGCAACACAGGTGGGGGACTCATGGTGGTGGATTTTCTTGCAGGGAAGATCCCCCTCCCCTGCATATAATGCGATATTTATTTATTTATTTATTCATTCATTCATTCATTTATTTATTTATTTATTTGTATACCACTCCTATTTCCCAAAGGGAACTCTTTTTAAATATATTATAAATATATTATTTTTCATAATAAATTTTGATTTATTAGCTCTCCCCCTCCCCTTACAACGCAGGCGGGGTCGTTTTTTTGGGGGGGGGAGGGGGGCTTTGCACCTTGCTGCTCAGTGCACAGGAAGGGTTAGGGGTTAATGTCTTCCTTAGAAATCATCTCCATTGCAATGTGTTGGAGACCGCTTAACACCCCCCAGGATAAAAGCCCTCCCTATCTCCCTACACCACGCCCTTGGGAAAGGGGGGGGGTTCCTCCATTGATTCCAATCACCCCTGCTCCGTCGTTCACCTCATTACTCCTCCCGAGGAGGGAAAGAAAGACGGGAGGAACGAGGTGTGTGTGTATATGGGGGGGGGAGGGGCAAACCATAGAGACTAGAGGCCAGAGTAGCAGTCCTACTTTCCGCCTCCCGATGGGCCTGGCTCGGCCCCTCTCTATGGTTTCCCTCGCACGGAATGCTGGGAACGGAAGGCGGGTGAAGGAAAATTGCAAAGATAGATGGATAGATGGATGGGAGGGAGATGAGCGAGAGGTGGGGTCATTCCTAGAGCGTCATCCTGCAGAGGAGGGAGAAAGGAGAGTGGGGAAAAAAGGGGTGCAAGTGGTAATAGAGAGGCAGCCTCATTCCTAGAGAGTCCTCCCCCCAGGAGGACCCTTTCCATTCTCTCTCTCTTTCCGCGGGGTGCCTCCTCTTTTCCCTTCCTCCGAAAGGAGCCTCCTCCGGAGACCAAGGACGGCAGCGGGTGAGCAACGGAGGGCCGGCGGTCATTGAGTTGTGTGTGTGTCCTTTGGCTTGGCTTTGGGGTGGTGGCGGTCGGAGAAACCCAAAGGGGAGGAAGGAAGGAAGCCTTCTTCTTCCTCCTCCTCCTCCTTCACCACCTTCTCCTGCCTCCCCTTCCCTTTCCTCCTCTGGGTCTCAGATATGTAAGGGGGGGAGAGAGGAGAAAGATGGGGTGCCTGGTGGGGGCCCTGAGGGTTGGGGGAGAGGAGGCGGTTGGGGCTCTTCTGTGCCCTCCCCCCGGGATGCCCAGGGATACCAATATAATGCCATATAATGCCGGACATGAGTAAAATGGACAGAGGGACGCTTTTCTCCCTCTCACAAAATAGCAGAACTAGGGGACATGCACTCAAATTGAGGGCTTGGAGAGTGAGAACAAACAAAAAGAACTTTTTTTTTACCCTGCCACAGGACGGGGTGATGGCATCTGGCCTGGATGCCTTCAAAAGGGGAATGGAGAGATTTCTGGAGGAGAAGTCCATCACAGGTTACAAACCATGATGGAGATGTGTCATCTCCAGGCTTAAAACTGGGGTACTTGAAGGGCCAGATGCAGGGGAGTGGTACCAGGAGACAGAGATCTAGTCTTATGCGCTCCTAGAGGCATCTGGTGGGGCCACTGTGAGAAACAGGAAGCTGGACTAGATGGGCCTCCGGCCTGATCCAGCAGGGCTCTTCTTAGGTTCTTATGTACTGCCACCAAAGGAGGGTGGTGGAATCTCCTTATTTGGAGTTTTTTAAACAGAGGCTGGATGGCCATCTGTCAGGAGTCCTGTGATGGGGGTTCCTTCATGGCAGGGGGTGGACTGGATGGCCCTTGAGGTCACTTCCAACTCTAGGATCCTATGAGACCCGTGTCTGCCTTTGGGCGCCTTCTTCCAGGCACCTTTCTCCATCTCTCTTTGGGGAGGGGGTCGATTTCTCCTCTTGGAAGGTTAAAGAGGGGCGAAGGGAGGAAGGGAGGAGGAGGGACACCCCCATTTTCATTTGCAGGGGGGGGAGGAGAGAAAGAAGTGTCTGAGTGAACTCAAAGGACCAGGATGGAGGCATAAAATGAAAAGGTCAGAACTAGTGCCAGTTGCATCCAAGGAAGGAGGAGGAGGAGAGGGAACCAGCAGATGGAACTGCAGCTCAGTGGCTGGAGATGAATGAGCTGGAGGTCGGGAGTTCGAGTCTCCCTTGGTGCCTCCTTGACGAAACCCTTCGGTTCCGCAGGACTAAGATGATGCTGAGTATGACATGAAACATCCCAGTGAAGGCTGGGATAGCTCAGTGGTTTAGAAGTTAGGAGTCTGACCCCCCCCCCCCAGCCTTCTTGAAAGGGGCTGGGCTTAGTGATCTACAGGTCTCCTTCCAGCTTTGCAATTCTAAGTTGTTTCTATTGGACAAAATGAGAAAGAAGTTATTTACTGTTAAAATACTGTACGACAGGAGTGACCAAACCTTTTGCAAGGAGGGCCAGATTTGGTGAGGTGAAGATGTGTGTGGGCCGACCATTCAGCTGCATTTGGCCCCTGGGCCAGATTTTGGACAAATCTCTGTAACATGCAAGGAGGTGCAGAGGACGCTGCAGCAACAGAGCGGGGGGGGGGCAGGTAGGCTGGGCAAATGGCTGGGAGGGGGGTTGGACAGAGTCAGGGAAGAAAGGCAAACTGTAAAAATGCAAGCTGACATCTCCATCCAGTATGGGGAGGGGCCAGCTGGTGGGGATGCATGACAGGCTGAGCCGGTGGGGAGAAGAGGCTGGGGACCACTCAAAATTTGGTAACAGACCGCATTTGGCCCCCGGGCCTGACTTTGGACATGCCTGCTGTATGAGGTTCACCTGAAGCTCCGGCCCGGAGACTCAATGTCACAGGAGGGACAGTGGCACATGGAAAGCCAATGTGATTCTTGGTTGCATCAACAGAACCATAGTGTCTAGATCAAGGGAAGTGATTGTACCACTCTATTCTGCTCTGGTCAAACCCCACCTGGAGTCCTGTGTCCAGTTCTGTGCACCTCAATTTAAAAATTGACAACCTCAAGCGGGTGCAGAGGAGGGCGACCAGGATGGTTGAGGGTCTGGAGGAAATGTCTTATTAGGAACGGCTTAGGGAACTGGGAATGTTTAGCCTTTCAAAAAGAAGGCCGAGAGGGGATATGATAGCTATGTTTAAATATTTGAAAGGATGTCATATTGAAGAGGGAACAGGTTTGTTTTCCATGGCTTCAGAGACTAGGACTCGGGGCAATGGTTTCAAACTACAGTACAGGAAAAGAGATTCCATTTGAACATTAGGAAGAACTTCATGACAATTAGAGTGGTTCGGCAGTGGAATATGCTGCCACAAAGGGTGGTAGAGTCTCCTTCGTTGGAGGTTTTTAAGCAGAGGCTGGATGGCCATCTGTCGGGAATATTGTGATGGGGTTCCTGCATGGCAGGGGTTGGACTAGATGGCCCTTGAGGTCTCTTCCAACTCTATGATTCTATGAGCATCTGTGTGGCCTCTGTGCGACGATCCTTCCCTTGCTGGGTTTTCCATTGTGACTTTCTGTGGAAAAGCGGAGGAGGAGACACCACAGCTGGTGTTTCCGCATTTGCCCCCTGGATCGCTTAGCCCTTTTTGCCATGGCCTATGCAGATCTTGGTGTAACCTCTGTAACTTCTCATCCAAGAGAGCTGATAAACGAAGCAATAAGCCCTGGCAGTGACCGAGGAAGGCTCCCTACTTACCTTCTCTCCTACTTTGTTTCATCAGTAGTTGTTGTATTGTCTCAGGATCCCTGCTGATGGCCACATTTGATGGCAGAGAACAAGGAGATCTCTGACCGTCTCCTTCCGCAAAACTGGATTCCCCCCCCCCCAAAGGCAGGTGCAGAAGAGGAGAACCCAGGAGTCTTAGCGGGGATCCCTTGTTTCAATGGTTTTCCCGCTGGGGAATTGTTGGTTAGTGTGTCCTTCGGGGGTTAAACAGGAAGGTTGGCTCCCCCCCTTCAGAAAAGGCAGGGAAGGGAGGCAGAAAGCAAGTTGTGGATATGCTTTGGGAAGGCTATCTGTCTCACTTCCTCAGAGTCCTGGCAGAGGGACAGTATGGCCTAGGAGTCATGCACTGGATTTAAAAGGAAGGCAGGGAAAGATGAACATGACACCGCTCCAGTTGGGCTGCATGTGTTCAGTTGATCCTTCTGGCCCACACGGGGAAAGCACTCTTTGTGTAGCTTTGGTGGTGTGAATCTTTGTGGGAATGTTGTGTGCCCTCAGCCTTGGATTTTAGGAAGAATGCAAGTTTCCCTGCCACAGGATGTGGTGATGGCATCTGACCTGGATGCCTTCGAAAGGGGATTGGACAGATTCCTAGAGGAAAAGTCCATCACGGGTTACAAACCATGATGGAGATGTGTAATCTCTAGGCTTTAAACCAGGGTACTTCAAGGGCCAGATGCAGGCGAGTGGTGTCAAGAGACAGATATCTAGTCTCGTGCAATCCCGGACACATTTGGTGGGGCCGCTGTGAGATACAGGAAGCTAGACTAGATGGGCCTTTGGCCTGATCCAGCATGGCTCTTCTTATGTTCTTATGCTTTAGGGAAGGGACCAATGGAACAGAGACAGACAGACGTACGTATATACAGACATACATGTGTGCTGGGAATTTCTCTCTGAAATGTCCTGTTGTTGTTGTTGTTGTTGTTGTTGTTGTTGTTGTTGTTGTTGTTGAACAGTATCAAGCATAGTCAATCAAAATTATTAAAACACTGATTGGTATATATAGATAACACATTCAAGTTATAAGCCAGGCCTGCCCAACAGGTAGACCGCGGGCTACTGGTAACCTGCAAAGGTTTCAAAAGTAGCCCGCCGGCCATCAATTTAAAAACTGAGGGGATAAGTTCTCCACCCCTCCCTCCCCCATCCCAAGGACCACCACTGCCGCAGCAAAGTTCTGGGTCTGCCAGCCCACTCTCTCAGCCGAGCGGGGCAGTTCAAGGCCCATGGCACATTTAAATCTCTTTCCCCCAGAACAGATTAATTGGTTTTCAATGCATTCATATGGAAAACCGCTGTTCTACTTACAAAAGTTTTTACTTATGAGCATGTGGTTGGAATGGATAAAATCCGTAAGTAGAGGTTATTAGTATAGTAGCCCTCAGGCACTTTGGGCTGGAAAAAGATCTTGGCCTGTTCAAAGTTGAACAGCACTGTTATAAGCAAAAGCTAAGGCTCTGTTAAATATAGGCATTGTGGTTATTTTTGTGGCCAAGATCTGTGTGTACCATTTACCCAAACTAGTTTTGTTTGTTTCAGGGAAACGACAAAGATAAAAGGGGAATGTTTGGGGGGAGTAGGCAATGGATGTTATAGGAGGGTGTTTCCATTATGAATTAGAGATGGGCACGACTTAGCGGAATTCCCGTTTCCGTTTCCGTTACTCGTTTCCGTTACGCAACGGAAACGGTAACGGGAATTACTCCGCCAGAACTCGAACTTGAACCGACTAAAGAATAATTGGGTCTGATTTGTTGTGGTCGTTCCTGGCATCGCGGCCATCCCGCGATGCCAAGTGGCACAGAAAAAAAGTTATTTTTTTTCTTTAAAAACTGATTCCCGGCCAAAAAGCCGGCGAAAAAATGCCTGCCTGAGTGAGGGCTCAGGGCAGCTACCGGAGGGGTGGTTTCTGGAGGGGGGTCCCCGGCCTCCCCCCTCTCCTCCTGTCCCTCCTGGCCCTGGGCTGCGCTGGGGGCG
>JAHTLZ010004240.1:0-21736 GCA_023846285.1 Phrynocephalus versicolor
CACACAGGCGAGAAGCCATTTGAATGTCTGGAATGTGGAAAGAGGTTCTGTCAAGCTGAACACCTTGGTAGGCATTACAGAACCCACACAGGCCGAGAAGCCATTTGAATGCCTGGAGTGTGGAAACAGGTTTAGTCAATTTGGAAGCCTTGCTATCCATCACAGAATGCACACAGCTGAGAAGCCATTTGAATGTCTCGAGTGTGGAAAGAGATTCAGTCATTCTGGACCACTTGCTAGCAATCGCAGAATCCACACAGGCGAGAAACCATTTGAATGTCTGGAATGTGGAAAGAGGTTTAGTCAAGCTGGACCCCTTTCTAGGCATCACAGAATCCACACAGGTGAGAAACCGTATGAATGTCTGGAGTGTGGGAAAAGGTTCAGGCAAGCTGGACACCTTGCTAAGCATCACAGAATCCACACAGGTGAGAAGCCATTTGAATGTCTGGAGTGCGGAAAGAGGTTCACTCAATCTGGAAACCTTGCTAGGCATCAGAGAATTCACACAGGCGAGAAGCCATTTGAATGTCAGGAGTGTTGAAAGAGGTTTATTAATTCTGGAAGCCTTGTTAACCATCACAGGACTTACTCCGGCGAGAAGCCATTTGAATGCGAGGACTGAGAAGTCTGTTTCTGTCATGGGAAAAAACCGCAATCCATGTTTGACAACTCATGTTAAGATTTCAGACTATATGTTAAAATGTAATATTTTTAATTGGCTGAAAGGTCCTGAGCCTAGGACTATCTCTGAGGTAATTAATTATGGATTCTGCACACCTAGTATATATTGGGCATAATCAAAGAAAAACAAAATTAAACATGTGGCCAGCCCTTGTGATCTCAAGAATAGAGCACTCTCTACATTGCCTTGCCCTTGACCCTTATTTGGAGACTACAGCGGATACAAAATGCGGCAGCTATACTGGTGGTTTGTGTGGTCAGATATGACAGCATCATCCCAGTTTTGACTCGTTTCCATTGGCTGTCCATTCAGTACTGAATGAGGTCCATTGTACTTTTTTTGACTTACAAAATTATCCATGGCTTGGGACCTGAGATTTTTGGGTTTTTGCTTCTGTTCCACCATCTTGCAAATTATTATTGTTATTTTCAGTTGGTTGATTTGTTTGATATTTGTGTTTCTTTTTCTGTAATTGTTGTATACCACCCTGAGTTCCATTGGGAAGAGGGGCGGCAAAGAAATATAAATAAATATACACTATATACTGATTTTGATTGGACACATATGAATTGATCTGATACAATGTTGGGTATAATGATATAATTGGTACAACTGATAAATGCTGATGTAACTTGATGTAATGTATTGTGTGACTGCTGCAAGAGTTGTGCAGAAGGGAGATGTTTCAAGTGAGGTTCATCTGCTGTAAGTCAGATCACTTTACACTGTTTATTGCCATGTTAAACTGTATTGCTGATGTAACCTTGTCTTGGATGCTTTGTATATATTGCAACTGAATTTCTAATACACTGTCATATGATTTTTAGATATATTCTCTTTGTGTGTGTGCTTGTGTGCAATATATTTAAATTCTGTTCTGGACGTGATAACTCTGAACAATGGCCCTTAGTGGGAAGAAGCCTTCTGAATGCCTGGAGTGTGGGAAAATGTTTAGGGAGAGAACACATCTTATAAACCCTGGTAGGACAGAGGCCTTCCTTTCTCCTCCTGGTGTTACTCCTTCCTGAGTCGATCTGGGATGAATCCCCGTTTCTCTCTGTTCTGATTTCATCCATTCCGACACTTTTTAAAAATGCTTTTGGATGCTTTTATTCAGTGCTCTGTGGTTCTGTAGAATGAATGAATGGGTGGTGTAGTCTCTTATTTGGAGGTTGTTAAGCAGAGGCTGGATGACCATCTTTCGGAAATACTGTGATGGGGTTTTTGTATGGCAAGGGTTTGGACTGGACGGCCCATGAGTTCTCTTCTAACTCTATGATTCTATGGCGTTGTAACCAGTTCCCCTTGAGGATCTGCCAGCCCCCATCACTGTTCTTCAAAAAACTGCTGAAGACCTGGTTGTTTAGAAAAGCTTTCCCTGGCTTCTAACACTATTTTCTGTCCTGACTTGATATTAAATTAAATCTCAGCCTTTGATTTTATGTGTGATGTTATTGATTTAAATATTGGTTCAGTATGCTTTAGTATGTACTATTAAGTTGTACGGTAGGACCCCATATCTGTTGATTCACCATCCGCAGATTCAGTTATCCACAAATGGTGATTGGCGGCATAAGGGCTCGCAAAATTGGGTCATAGGAGGAGGAGAATGTGCTGTTCCAGAGCTCACACACCCATTTGCCTGCTCGCTCGCCCACCTGCCCACCCGCTCTCCCGCTTGGCTGCCCGCCTGGAACTTCACCCGTTCGCCTGCCCACCCGCCCACTCACCTGCCCGTCTGGAAGTTCGGCTGCAATGGTGGTGGTGGTGAAAAAAATCTCGGTGGTGGTAATGGAGGAGGAGACAGCCCAGGGTTCCTTGGGGAGCCTGCCTGCCTGCAAGGTCAGTTGAGGTGGCACAGAGGCAGGGTAGGGTTCCCCCGGGTGCTGGCGGGCTCTTCCAGTGCTTTTTCTCCTGGCACCCTCGAATAAGAGTGTTTACTCTTATCCACAGATTTCATTATCCGCGGGGTGGGACAGAAACCAATCCCCCATAGATACAGGGGTCCTACTGTATTATTTTCACTTTGCTTTATTTTTATTGTATATTGTATAGGGTAGAAGAACCATCTTCTAGCAGAAGGAAAACTCTGATTTAAACCTCCACTGCCTTGTGGCTATATCCATTTCAGGAATAGGCTTCAGGAGTTAACCTTGAGGCAAAATCCAGAGCCAGCGTCACAGAGGCAGTTCCTGGTTGTGTACAATCATGTCATTGGTAACTCCCATGACACGGCTGGAACAAATTGTAATGGCTCCGCTGTGCCACTGACTGTTCCAGCAACATGGAGAGAAGGTTTTTTGCTGCTTGGGTAACAATTTTATCATCCATATTAATCTATCCAGATTTTTTCCCTACTTCCTATGCTCAGTAGTCCGAGAGAAAATTGCACTGGTTTAAAAATATCTGTCACTCTGCAGAGCATTTAAACAGCATGCATATAAGTGAGGCATGATACATTAAAAACGGGTGTGAGTTCATATCTGACCGCTGTCCACCACATATGGAGAACTGGTCCCTGAATGAGGTTCCAGAAGGTTACCAGATGAAGATCCTCTGCCGTGCTACCTTCAAATACCACACTTTAACCCTAGCCTAAGACCCCAAGAATGCATGTCTGGGTGCCAGAGGGACTCTTCTGAGTTTACCTTCCCATCTGTCTTCCTTTCCAAGACCGAAGACGAACTTGGTTGGGTGCCTTGAGAACCATGTAAGTTAAGAAAAGTCCAAATCTCCAACGTTACTGAGGTAGCCTTCCTAAGGCACTTTCTGTATCTCATCTCTCCTTTCCCAAAGAAATCAATATAAGTCTTTTTGCAACCTTAAGGGGGCTTGGTATTAACTTCCTTGACCCTTTGTTAATCCCCATAAAATGGGAATATAATTCAAAGGAATAGAAACATCCAGAAATATAAGAGATTACTCCAGTTTTGCATTGATCCACATTAAATAACTGTGTTACTGGAGAATTCCGAATCATACATGGGTCGCCTTTTCCATGTTACATCTTCAGCATCTGCCTCTGGGTTTCCATGGTGGAGGGGGGATTCAAACCCTGTTCTCAGGAGTTTTGGTCCATCACTATACCACACTGGGGATCTCTCGTGGGTCTAAGTTTTTTTTTTTTTAGTTTTATTTAACTATTGCTGGTAGGTGATCATTGGTTTTTAGTGCAAATATTAAAAAGTCAAATAAATAAATAATGCATCTTGTTTTAGTTGGCTGCTCTCTCCATGACTTCTGAGCTGCCTTGTCTCTCTTCACTGGGAGAAGAAGTGGCTTACATATAGAGTAAAAACTGAAGAAAGAAGTAATTATCTCTTGCTGTCTTTTTCTCCTTTTCTGTTCACGCTTTTTCTTTTCTCATTTATGCCACAAAACATTAAATCATAGTTTCCCAAAGTGGTCTATATGGACCCCCAGGGGTCTATTTCGACTTTCATGGGGTCCATGACAGTGAGAAAAAAATTGAGAGTCCAGGAAATCTAAATGGGGGTCCAATTTTTGGTGCATTTCTCAAGCGGTGCAATGGTAGGGACTTGTCTTTAAAGTCCATTTTGCTTTGTGTGAGTTTGGGTGTGGAAGAGGGTGCATTTTTTTTGGAACCTTATCCTTGCCATCTGCATGTTTTAATAATCCGTTTTGCAAAGGTTGGGGACTTGTGTTTTGCAGCCACAGGACGGATATTTGTACCTGAGTCATGGCCGTTTGAAATTCAAATCAACTGTAATTACATGTGTTTTCCCTAATGGAGGTTGCCTTCACCGTTTTAGCAATCGGTATTAGGTACTGACATTTTTATCGAAATGATTCCTTGGTACATGGCACGGCCGGGATTTGAACCAAGGCCCAGTCATCTCAGTCTGTACCCTTTGAAATTTCAAGGTGTCAATCAGGTGCTTCAGGGTTGGGAAACACAGGCAGGCTTTTGAATGTTGCTTGCCCACAACCTGAGGGCATTATGGGCACATGAAATTCAAAAGCATGGTCTTCCATCGTGGAATTTTGAAATTTGCTTGCCCACAACCCAAGGACGCAGAGACCTGGGCAAAGAGAAGAGCTGCAGCTTGTGGGTTTGTTCATAGCCCTGCTCCTCCCTGCTCCCCTTCGCCTAGGTCTCTGCATTGAAATGGTTTGGCAGCAGCGGCTTGTGGGCTCATTCGGAGTCCTAGTATATTCTGCAGCCATGCCCCTTTTGGGATGCCCAGACCAACATGGCTGCAGGGCAAACTGGAGCTAGGAAGGAGCCCACAAGCTGCTGCCACTGCCCCTTCGCTCAGGTCTCTTTGCCGAGCCGTTTTTGGTGCAGAGGCCTGGACAAAGGGGAGAGCAGTGGTGGCTTCAATCCTGGCTTCCCCCACGGTATAGCACCCACGGATCGGGTACTTACATAGCAGGCTTTTGAATTTTGTGCGCCCATAATGCTGCTTCCAGCAGCTCAAGCTGTCACAGCTGGGTATCAGGAGGCCAGGATCAGCATTCATTTTACGCATTTTTTGCATGGCATCCCATAGGCAAAATCTCATCTTGCAAAACTTGCCTATTCCTGGAAATTTTGTCTGTTTTATGAAAACTTCATCTTCCAGGGCATCCGTCTTGCGAGATACCACTGTGGTTATCTATTAATTTCATGTAAGAATTTTACAAGGTTCTAATTTGTTTCCTTCCACATCCAAATATTTACTCGCATTTTGTGAATTTTCAATAAAAGTAGGAATATGTATGTGTTTTTCTTCATTTTACAATTATCCACGCTACAAAAAAAAAACCCTCTGTCAAAGTGAGCATTACTGTGGCAGCTGTCAAAAAGACCTTTGAAGTTAATAAGTTTAGAAAAATTCAGTATTAGGCAGAAAACAAAACAAAAAAAATCGGCAAGTGTTTTTACGGGGAGAAAAAAAGTTTGGGACCCTCTGATTTACAGGAAGGGAGGGAAGGAGGGGCTTCGAGGGAAGGAGAAGGTGTCCCCCCCCCCAACAAGAATGGGGTAGAAGAAGAAGAGGAGGAGGAGGAGGAGGAGGAAGGCTGATCCCCCCCTTCCTTCCCTCCCTCCCTCCTTCCCTGCCGGCGTTTTGGGGCTGCGCTCCCCTCCCCCTCCCTTGTAGGACCAGAAGGGGGGGGAGTATTTGGTCCTCCAAGGGGGGGGGGAGCAGCGAGTTCTCCTTCCTAGAGTGGCAGGAAACGAAGCCTCCCAGGGAGGGGGGAATCGGCTCTCCCCCTTGGCTTTGGGTCTCTCTCTCCCCACCCCCCTGAAAAAAGAAGGCTCTATGGTTGCTGGAAGGACACGAAATAGAGTCCTTCTTTGAGGAGGAGGTGGGTTGTGCAATTGGGGGGGGGATGCTATGGGGGGCAGTGGGATGCAGATGTGGGGGAGGAGGGGGAGATGGGGGATGGGGGGAAATGGAGGATGGAGGGGGGAGGAAGGGGAGAAGGAAGGACCATCCTGGGAGTCCCTTTTTGTGGGGGGAGGAGGCGTTGCTGATGAAATCCGTGGGGGGGCGCGATGGGGGGGTCCCAGGAGAGAAAGCCCCCCCCACGCACTCCTTTGGGAGGAAAAAGGAGGGAGGAAGCAGCTTTTAGGCCCAAACCAGGAGAGGGAAAGGGGGAGAGAGAAAGAGAAAGGAGGCAATTCCCACCTCCCATGGCACCTCTCTCTCTCTCTCTCTCTCTCTCTCTCTCTCTCTCTCCAATTATACAATATTAAGCTAAGCAGGATCAGGCCTGGTTAGTACTTGGATGGGCGACCACCAGGGAATTCCAGGTGCTGTAGGCGCCTGGAGTAGGAACTGGCAAACCAGTCCAGTATTCCTGCCTAGAATAACTCCAAGGACGTGGGGTCACAAAGAGTCGGTCACAACTGTATGGACACAACACACACACATGGTATCATAGAGAGTAGTAAAGAGAAAGAGGTTGTAAGGAGCTCCAGAGGGATCTCTTGACACTGGGGGAGTGGGCAGACCAGTGGCACGTGAGTGTCAACATTAGTAAAGACAGTAATGCACTGTGGGGCAAAAATCCCCAATTATATTTATAAACTGATGGGGTCTGAACTCTCTTCAAGATATCCAGGAAAGGGACCTTGGTCTCCTGGTGGACACCTCAAGGAAGGTGTCAACCCAGTCTGCTGCAGCAGTGAACAAAATGCTAGGGCCCTTAGGAAGGGTATAGAAAACAAGTCAGCAAGTGTCCTTTTGCCTCTTTATAAATCTGTAGTGAGGCCCCATCTGGAGTATTGTGTACAGTTTTGGTCACCCTCCCTCCTGAAGGATATTATGGAAATGGGGAATGTGCAGAGGAGGGCAACCAGAATGATTTGGGGACAGGAACATCTTCCTTGCCATTTGAGGCTGCAACGGTTGGGCCTCTTCACTCTTGAACAACGGTGCCTAAGAGGTGAGCTGACGGAAGTTTATAAAATCATACACAGTATGGACAAAGGAGGTAAGGGTAAAGCTGTTTTCCCTATTGCACAACACTAGAACTAGGGGGCACTCCATGAAACTTTTGGGGGCTAGCTCTCGCACAAATAAGAGAAAGTACTTTTTCACCCCGAGGATCCCTGGTCTGTGGAACTCCCTGACAGAAAAGTGGTGACAGCTGTCAGCCGTGACAGTTTTAAGAAAGGCTTGGACAAGGGTATCAATGGCTATCACTATGGATACCTAAGGACAACCTCTGGGTTGGAGAGATAGGCAGGAGATCGCTCAAGGCCATTTGCAGGGAATCTTAAGCAGGTGAAGACATCTGGTTGGGAATACTCTGAAGTAAATGGTGGGCCACTGTGTGAGACAGAATGCTGGACTGGATGGGCTGGGGCCTGATCCCGCAAGGCTGTTCTTATGTTCTTAGTACATGAAAACATTTATATAGTATTTTTATGGCTCCTAGAAAAGTGTGGCCAGAACCTCTAAGCAGAGTTTAGCCATACTGGGTCTCTTTTAAGGTTGTTAGGAATTTATAATGATGAGAAAAAAATATTATAAGCAGACCCAAATGTGCTGACAAAACAAAGGGTCGCAGTGACCCATCCTCTAAGACCTGGCACGATCTTACAGTGTGGGGGTGCCAATCTCTTGAAGAGCAACATTTGGTGGTTAGCCAGGAATAAGGAACTGACTTGAACTATCAAACAAACTGGGTAATAGGATCAGGTCATCCTAGGCTTTGATGGTCAACTGGCTATGAGCTAATGAACAGGCACGTGTAGGTACGTGTGGGTATGTGTAGGGGCGTACAAGATAACGTCAGTCTGAAATCATACTGATCATACAGAAGAGTATATAACCATCATGGGAAGCCATTTAGTCTTTGTCCAGACCAGCAGGGCGTGATCCGTACAATGGATCGACCCAGGCAGCTCTGAGCCCTTAAGCAATAGACTTAAGAATTCATACTAGGGATGGGCACGACCAGAAAAAATGACATTTTGAGTTGTCGTTTGTTGGGACAGGTCTATTTCGGGTCGTTTCCATTTGTCGTGATAATTTTCAAAAATTTGTCGTTTCCGTTTGTTGTTTCCACCGCAATTTAGCGCGATTTGACATCCCAGAGCATGGGGTTAGGGTAAGGGCTAGGCTTAGGGTTACGGTTACGGTTAGGGTGAGGGTTAGTGGGCTGCACCTCTGGGTGCCTCTGACCCACTAAGAGGGACAGTGTACTGGCATATGGGTTATTGGGCTTTTTATGCCCTCTGGCACACCCAGAAGTCTCAGTCAAAACCTGGCCATGCGATTGGTGGAATGGGTCAAAAAAATTGCATGTTCCCATCCCATGGCCAGCCCATCATTGCACCTGCGCAGGTGTAAAAAAATAAAAATAAAATAAAATAAAATCAATGGAGACGTTTTATTGCAAGAAAAATTCAGGCAGTTAAAATACCTAATTTTCAAATGTTTCTGTTGTGCTTTGGTGGGTTTTTGGACCACGATTTAAAAATAAATATTGCGGTCGCCATTTTGGATCCCCACCCACTGCATGGCAAATGGAGACGACGAGGATGCCCCCCCAGCCTGGTACCAGCAGCCCAGGACAGGAGGGGGGGGAGGCCGAGGACCCCCCCAGAAACCACCCCTCTCTGGTAGGTGCTCTCACTGAGGCAGGCATATTTTTGTCTGCTTTTTTGGCTGGGAATCGGGTTTTTTTTTAATTTTTTAAACTTTTTTTCTGTGCTGCTTGGCATCGTGCGATCGCCGTGATGCCATGAACGACAATGAAAAATCAGACCCAATTTATCTTTTATCGGGTCGGGTTCGAGCTGGAGCAGAGTAATTCTCGTTACCGTTTCCGTTACCTAACGAAAACGATAACCGAAAACGGAAACGACAATTTCGCCGAGTCGTGCCCATGTCTAATTCATCCTAATCATACCTGTGTTTTGCTATGCTGGCTTGCTATATACTTTCTATATTTCTATATTCCTGTGAATGTCTAATAAACCCTTGCTGTATAACTAACTCAATGCGTGGCAATTTTTGAGAACCACCTAAACTTATCAAGGTGAAATACAGGGTAGCAATATTTGAAAAAAATAGTTTGGAGGAATAAACTGTAGGAGGCTGTGGAACAATTTGCATCCGTTTCTTACCCTGGACCTCACAAGATGTTTCCCAGCATGGAAGAGAAACATTCTCTCACAGATTGTCACAGGAGGAGTATGATAAATCCCTCACGATACTACTGGAGCCACAATGGGCATTCTCACTAAGGTGGGTGGAGTTGGGTCCACCCTGGAGCTGTGTCTCATTCTCCTACCTCTTCCATGGCAGCTCATTGGGTTTGTTACTTGATTTAAAACTCTGTTTTTTTATGATCGCTTATATTGTGCAGGTAAGATACTGTAGAGAAGGAATAAAAGTGGAGGACACCAAGCATCAAAGGAAGAGGTTGAATATTCAGATGCAAAAGGGGGTGTTGAGAATCAACCCAGAAGGAAGAGGTTTAAAGGAAAACAGAGAGATGTAAACATGAAGAAATCTATTACTTGTCAGGAGGAGGACCAAGTGGTTCTGAAAACATCAAAAGGACAGGAAAGGAATGAGCATGCCAAGTATGGAAAATATTTTACTATGTCCTCAACAATTTGTTCAAATAGGAAAATTCACCAAGGGGAGAAGCCATTTGAATGCCTGGAGTGTGGAAGGAGGTTTCGTCCAGGTGGACACTTTGCTACCCATCACAGAATCCACACAGGTGACAAGCCGTTTGAATGTCTGGAGTGTGGAAAGAGGTTCAGTGATTCTGGAAGCCTTGCTAAGCATCACAGGACCCACACAGGTGAAAAGCCATTTGAATGCCTGGAATGTGGAAAGAGGTTTCGTCAAACTGGACACCTTGCTAGCCATCACAGAATCCACACAGGCGAGAAGTCATTTGAATGTCTGGAGTGTGGAAAGACATTCAGTTATTCTGGAAGCCTTGCTATGCATCACAGGACCCACACAGGCGAGAAGCCACTTGAATGTCTGGAGTGTGGAAAGAGGTTCTATCATGCTGGAAACCTTGCTAAACATTACAGAATACACACAAGAGAGAAGCTGTTTGAATGTCTGGAGTGTAGAAAGAGGTTCAGTGATTCTGGAAACCTTGCTAACCACCACAGAATCCACACAGGTGAGAAGCCATTTGAATGTCTAGACTGTGGAAAAAGGTTCAGTCAAGCTGCACACCTTGCTAGCCATCACAGAATACACACTGGCGAGAAGTTGTTTGAATGTCTGGAGTGTGGGAAAAGGTTCAATGAAGCTGGACACCTTGCTAGACATCACAGAATCCACACAAGAGAGAAGTTGGAATGTCTGGAGTGTGGAAAGATGTTCAGTCGTGCTGGACATCTTGCTAGCCATCACAGAATCCACACAGGTGAGAAGCCGTTTGCATGTCTGGAGTGTAGGAAGAGGTTCAGTGATTCTGGAAGCCTTGCTAAGCATCACAGAATCCACACAGGTGAGAAGCCATTTGAATGCCTGGAGTGTGGAAAAAGGTTCAGTCGTGCTGGAAACCTTGCTAGGCATCACAGAATCCACACAGGAGAGAAGCCGTTTGAATGTCTCAAGTGTGGAAAGAGGTTCAATCAAGCTGGACACCTTGCTAGCCATCACAGAATCCACACAGGCAAGAAGCCGTTTGACTGCCTGGAGTGTGGAAAGAGGTTTAGTCAAGCTGGACACCTTGCTGTCCATCACAGAACCCACACAGGTGAGAAGCCATTTGAATGTCTGGAGTGTGGAAAGAGGTTCAGTGATTCTGGAAGCCTTGCTATGCATCACAGAATCCGCACAGGCGAGAAGCCATTTCAATGTCTGGACTGTGGAAAGAAGTTTAATCAAGCTGGACACCTTACTAGCCATCATAGAATTCACACAGGAGAGAAGCTGTTTGAATGTCCGGAGTGTGGAAAGAGGTTCAGTGATTCTGGAAGCCTTTCTAAGCATCACAGGACCCACACAGGCGAGAAGCCCTTTGCATGCCTGGAGTGTGGAAAGAGGTTTAGTCAAGCTGGACACCTTGCTAGCCATCACAGAATCCACACAGGTGAGAAGCTGTTTGAATGTCTGGCATGTGGAAAGATGTTCAGTGATGCTGGTGGCCTTGCTAGGCATCACAGGACCCACACAGGCGAGAAGCCATTTGAATGCCTGGAGTGTGGAAAGAGGTTTCGTCAAGCTGGACACCTTGCTAGCCATCACAGTATTCACACAGGAGAGAAGCAGTTTGAATGTCTGGATAGTGGAAAGAAGTCCAGTAATTCTTGAATCCCTGCTTTGCATCACAGAATCCACACAGGTGAGAAGCCACTTTGTGAGGGTTCAAAGATATTTACTAGCGGTTCGACAGATGAATTAGAGTCTTTACTGCTTGAAAATCTAATAGACTTTTATTAAACATTTCAAACAACGGTTTGTATTCCTATATCTCTACCTATCTTTTCCCTTTCCACACTCCAGACATGCCATCTTCTTCCCACTGCAAATCTATCATCTCGTCCTCCCACCTGTATTCCTATCATTCCTGTCTCCTTCTTGAGTTCAATATTTGCCTGCACCAATACATGCTTTCCTCTGCATTTCCATTCTTCCACCTGTATTTCCTTATCCGTGACTTGTCTTTCTATCTCTCCATCTGTCTCTGTTTGTGTTCCCCTGTTCTTAATCTCTTTTGTCACCTCCTTCAACTCTCCTTTCAGTTGTTCCCAAGCCATAGCCTCTCTCACAACTGCCAGGAATCCCTCTGTAAAAGGGTTCTGTTTCCCCTTCTCTTTGATCTCTTTCTTCCTTTGCAAATCTGCATTGTTCTCGCTCTCAAAGAATAATTTTCCCTGCTCTTTCTTCCACAGTTAAGTCTTTTGAGTTCTTTTCTTCTATCTTTTTTCTCACTGTCCCATCATCATCTTTTCCCTGGCTGTCTTCAGCGGACGGACCTACCACTTTCTCTTCTTCTCTCTCCATCTCACACTCTTGAATGTCTAGCGTGTAGAAAGAGGCTCACTCAAGCTGGAAACCTTGCTAAACATCACAGAGTCCACACAGGCGAGAAGCCACTTGAATGTATGGAGTGTGGAAAAAGGTTCATTTGATCTGGAAACCTTGCTAGGCATCACAGAATCTACATAGGAAAGAAGCTGTTTGAATGCTTGGAGTGTGGAAAGAGGTTCAGACAAGCTGGACACCTTGGTAAGCATCACAGGACACAATCCGGTGAGAAGCCAGTTGAATGCCTAGAGTGTAGAAAGAGGTTAACTCATGCTGGAAACCTTGATGAACATCACAGAATCCACATCGGTGAGAAGCCATTTGAATGTGTGGAGTGTGGAAAGACGTTCAATTAAGCTGGACACCTTGCTACGCATAACAGAATCCACACAGGCGAGAAGCCATTTGAATGTATGGAGTGTGGAAAGATGTTTAGTCATGCTGGACGCATTGCTAGACATCACAGAATCCACACAGGCGAGAAGCCATTTGAAAGTTGCGTGTGGAAAGAGGTTCAGTTGAGCTGGAAACCTTGCTAGGCATCACAGAATCCACACAGGTGAGAAGCCATTTGAATGTCTAGAGCAGGGGACCTCAAACTAAGCCTCAGGGGCCGGATGCACCCCCCCCAGGGTCCTGAATCTGATCCCCGGAACTAATTTCACTCCCCACTTACCCCCTGCTTCATGAGCAACCCATTCTCCTCAGCTGCTTCTATTGCTTAGGCAGTTCAAATTGGTGAGCTATGTCGTTTCCCCCACTCCCCCTACCCACCACCCAGATGATCAGCACACTGCCTAGTGGGGCAAATCAAAGTGGGAGGGCCACAGTGAGGTCCCCTGCTCCCCCCGCCACCCAGACGGTCGGGTCACCAGCTGCAGCTGAGTGGGACAATTTAAAATCGGAGGGTGGTGGCAAAGTCTTGCACTCCATGGCCCCGGGGCCCTGCCCCTACGCCTACTCCACACTGCCCACCTGCCTTCTTTTTGTGACCACTGCCTGTGTTATTGTCGTTGTGAGGAAAGAAGGGGGCAGACGGAGGTAGCGCCAGCCAGCCTTACGATCCAGAGCAGCCACAGCAGTGAACTGACACAGGGATGGACAGCAGGCAACCAAGGGCTACTTCCCACACACCTTGCCCCCTGCTGCCTTGCTCCGTGTTGTGAGGGAGGGCAGAGGGAGCCCAACCATGGCTGGAGCCCAACCGGGTTAGAGGCCAGCAAGGAGGTCGTGGCGGAGAAAGAAGGGAAGGGAAGGCCAATGGTGGCCCGGGTCTGGTTCCTGAGAGTCTGGTGGAGCTGCATTTATCCCCAGTTGGTGATGGGCAGGCTGGCAAGCCAACAGAGCACCGTAGCCCGGCTGGGCTCAGTCAGTGAGCAGACAGCAGGTGGCTTTGGGCAGGACTTCCTCCCTCCCCTCCCTCCTTCCCAGTCCTTGCTCCCTCCCTCCCTCACTTGCAGTGTACCAAGTTGGGCCAGACCATGCCAGGCCAAGAGAGGAAGCAGCAAGCGCATGATGGGCAGGGTGCATGGCTGGATCCGCACGGTGGGACCACCTATGCCACCCTTGCCATGGCTGCTGCTCCTCATACTGAGTGGCCACCTAGAAGGTGATGAGGGGCCTGTTTTTGCCTGGGCTGCCACCTCCTTCCCAACACAATGAAAGAAAGGAGGGAGGGAGGGAGGAGAGAAGGGAGGGAGGGAGGGAGGAAGGAGAGCCTCTCCAGCTGCTGCCACTGTAAGAGGAGGAGGAGGACCAGGAGGAAGAGGCACAGCAGAGGGATCCCAGTGGCAGCACCTCAGGGCGGCGATCCAGAGCAGGAGGCATTGCTGGGGTCCCCGAAACACACTGATCGTGGGCTGATTGGAAGGGTGGTTCTGCCCACTTGCTCCTCCCCCTTTTCCCATGTCAGCCTTTTTTTTAAATTTATTTTTTGGACTGTGGTCCAGCTTCCTGTGGTGTCTGGGGTGGTGGTGAACCAGCCCGCTGTTTAAAAGCTTTGAGGACCCCTGAGCTAGACAAATAGATTTTAAGCTGCTTAGTAAAATGAAGAATGAAGATTAAATAGGCTAGCTTAATACTATATAGTACTTTGTTATTTTTACCTTTTGCACTAGGTGAAGATGGAGATAAGCAACAATGAAAACAATGATGGGAAAGAAACATGTAAATTTGGAATATTCCAAACACTTGGGCTGAAATATTGGGAAAACATTTGTATTTGAACTATGTAACACGGCAACACACAGGCAGTGTATTTGTTTTAACTTGTTATGTTTAGAAAATTCAATAAAATATTATTAAACAAAAGAAAGAGGAATATTAAAGGGGAGGGGAAGTGGAACAAACCTGGGAGAAGAGCAAAAACGGAGGAGAGATAGAGGACGCAGAGCAAGAGAAGCAAAGAAAGAGCGTTCCTTGAAAGCCGCAAAAATAAAATACACATGCAAAAATAGGTGACATAAGACAACTAATATGACCACTACAAATGTCATTGCTCACTCCACACTATCACGTCCAATTTTAGATTTCCGTGCCTTATGGCTTCTAAATGGAAACTTTATCAGCTATGTTTTCCATGGCTTCAGAGACTAGGCCTTGGGGCAATGGTTTTCAAACATGCAATTGCTGGAGCCCATTGGATGTTCCATCCTGGTGTTGTCAGGCCATGGGAGGTATGCTTGGGACCGGTGGGTCGATCGGGTAAGGAGAACTTGGGTCAGGCATTTGTTGCCTGTCCCCCATTCTGATCCGCTGGCCCTCTGCCACATGTCAGGGAATCATTCCGTCCATGCCTCCAACCTGTCCTGTTTGCTGATAAATACCAGGTCGGTACATAATAAGATTCCTATCATCCATGATCCATGTGCCGGCTGACCTGGCTTTCTTGACAGAGACCTGGGTGGGTGAGGGAGGGGGAGCTTCCCTCTCTGTGCTTCGCCCCCAGGGGTTCTGTGTTCAGCATCTGGGCAGGTCGGGGAGCGGGGGAGGCATTGTGTATAGGGAATCCCTTCATGTCAGCAGATCCGCGATGTTGGTGTGCCCAGGGTTGGAGTGTCCATACCTTGTGGTGGGCCAGAGGGACAGGTTTGGGATTGTGCTTGTGTACCGTGCACCCTGTGACCCTGCAAACTCCCTCCCAGAGTTCTCCGAATTCATCTCGGTGGCACTTTTGAGGTTTCCCCCCGCCTGTTGGTGATTGGGGATGTCAATGTGCATGTTGGGCCTGGGCTGTCGGGAGTGGCTCTGGAGTTCATGGAGTCAATGGGCTCCATGAACCTGTCCCAGTTTGTAATCAGGCCCACTCACAGGGGTGGACATACCTTGGACCTGTTTTTTGCCTCCACTTCTGTGGGTTTTGATTTGGGGGTTGGGAATTTGTGCTCCTGGCCCGTGTCATGGTCAGATCATCATCTGCTGACTTTTTCCCTATCAATCGCTGCCCCGCCCTGTGTGGAGCTGGACCCTTCCACCTGGGCCCGCCCCCAAAGGCTCCTGGACCCTGTGCGGTTTTCAGAGTCCTTGGGGGGCCTACCGGATGGTCTGGTTGACGATCCGGTCAACTCCCTGGTGGACTCATCCCTGTAGTTCACGGTGGACTTGCGGGTGATGAAGCAAGAGCGGAGGGGGCTAGAGAGCAGATTGCTGAGTGATGGATGGCTTTAAATAGGGCTGTGCTTAGGGCATCAACCAGTTGCTATGTTTGGGTGATCAGGGATGCAAGGAGATCTTTTGCCTCCCTGAGAATTGTTGGGGCCTCAAACCGCCAGGCAGAATTGTTCTGGGTGGTTCAAGACCTCACCAGTCCTGGTCCGCCAGGGCCTCCTCCTAGTGATTTCACTATTGGGTCATTCACAGCTTTCTTTAAATCTAAAGAGGAGGAGGAGGGAGGCAGGGATGGCAGCAACACAGGTGGGGGACTCATGGTGGTGGATTTTCTTGCAGGGAAGATCCCCCTCCCCTGCATATAATGCGATATTTATTTATTTATTTATTCATTCATTCATTCATTTATTTATTTATTTATTTGTATACCACTCCTATTTCCCAAAGGGAACTCTTTTTAAATATATTATAAATATATTATTTTTCATAATAAATTTTGATTTATTAGCTCTCCCCCTCCCCTTACAACGCAGGCGGGGTCGTTTTTTTGGGGGGGGGAGGGGGGCTTTGCACCTTGCTGCTCAGTGCACAGGAAGGGTTAGGGGTTAATGTCTTCCTTAGAAATCATCTCCATTGCAATGTGTTGGAGACCGCTTAACACCCCCCAGGATAAAAGCCCTCCCTATCTCCCTACACCACGCCCTTGGGAAAGGGGGGGGGTTCCTCCATTGATTCCAATCACCCCTGCTCCGTCGTTCACCTCATTACTCCTCCCGAGGAGGGAAAGAAAGACGGGAGGAACGAGGTGTGTGTGTATATGGGGGGGGGAGGGGCAAACCATAGAGACTAGAGGCCAGAGTAGCAGTCCTACTTTCCGCCTCCCGATGGGCCTGGCTCGGCCCCTCTCTATGGTTTCCCTCGCACGGAATGCTGGGAACGGAAGGCGGGTGAAGGAAAATTGCAAAGATAGATGGATAGATGGATGGGAGGGAGATGAGCGAGAGGTGGGGTCATTCCTAGAGCGTCATCCTGCAGAGGAGGGAGAAAGGAGAGTGGGGAAAAAAGGGGTGCAAGTGGTAATAGAGAGGCAGCCTCATTCCTAGAGAGTCCTCCCCCCAGGAGGACCCTTTCCATTCTCTCTCTCTTTCCGCGGGGTGCCTCCTCTTTTCCCTTCCTCCGAAAGGAGCCTCCTCCGGAGACCAAGGACGGCAGCGGGTGAGCAACGGAGGGCCGGCGGTCATTGAGTTGTGTGTGTGTCCTTTGGCTTGGCTTTGGGGTGGTGGCGGTCGGAGAAACCCAAAGGGGAGGAAGGAAGGAAGCCTTCTTCTTCCTCCTCCTCCTCCTTCACCACCTTCTCCTGCCTCCCCTTCCCTTTCCTCCTCTGGGTCTCAGATATGTAAGGGGGGGAGAGAGGAGAAAGATGGGGTGCCTGGTGGGGGCCCTGAGGGTTGGGGGAGAGGAGGCGGTTGGGGCTCTTCTGTGCCCTCCCCCCGGGATGCCCAGGGATACCAATATAATGCCATATAATGCCGGACATGAGTAAAATGGACAGAGGGACGCTTTTCTCCCTCTCACAAAATAGCAGAACTAGGGGACATGCACTCAAATTGAGGGCTTGGAGAGTGAGAACAAACAAAAAGAACTTTTTTTTTACCCTGCCACAGGACGGGGTGATGGCATCTGGCCTGGATGCCTTCAAAAGGGGAATGGAGAGATTTCTGGAGGAGAAGTCCATCACAGGTTACAAACCATGATGGAGATGTGTCATCTCCAGGCTTAAAACTGGGGTACTTGAAGGGCCAGATGCAGGGGAGTGGTACCAGGAGACAGAGATCTAGTCTTATGCGCTCCTAGAGGCATCTGGTGGGGCCACTGTGAGAAACAGGAAGCTGGACTAGATGGGTCTCCGGCCTGATCCAGCAGGGCTCTTCTTAGGTTCTTATATACTGCCACCAAAGGAGGGTGGTGGAATCTCCTTATTTGGAGTTTTTTAAACAGAGGCTGGATGGCCATCTGTCAGGAGTCCTGTGATGGGGGTTCCTTCATGGCAGGGGGTGGACTGGATGGCCCTTGAAGTCACTTCCAACTCTAGGATCCTATGAGACCCTTGCCTGCCTTTGGGCGCCTTCTTCCAGGCACCTTTCTCCATCTCTCTTTGGGGAGGGGGTCGATTTCTCCTCTTGGAAGGTTAAAGAGGGGCGAAGGGAGGAAGGGAGGAGGAGGGACACCCCCATTTTCATTTGCAGGGGGGGGAGGAGAGAAAGAAGTGTCTGAGTGAACTCAAAGGACCAGGATGGAGGCATAAAATGAAAAGGTCAGAACTAGTGCCAGTTGCATCCAAGGAAGGAGGAGGAGGAGAGGGAACCAGCAGATGGAACTGCAGCTCAGTGGCTGGAGATGAATGAGCTGGAGGTCGGGAGTTCGAGTCTCCCTTGGTGCCTCCTTGACGAAACCCTTCGGGCTCCGCAGGACTAAGATGATGCTGAGTATGACATGAAACATCCCAGTGAAGGCTGGGATAGCTCAGTGGTTTAGAAGTTAGGAGTCTGACTCCCCGCCCGGCCTTCTTGAAAGGGGATGGGCTTAGTGATCTACAGGCCCCCTTCCAGCTTTGCAATTCTAAGTTGTTTCTATTGGACAAAATGAGAAATAATTTATTTAC
The DNA here is from genome assembly GCA_023846285.1 of Phrynocephalus versicolor. Classification (NCBI taxonomy): domain Eukaryota; kingdom Metazoa; phylum Chordata; class Lepidosauria; order Squamata; family Agamidae; genus Phrynocephalus; species Phrynocephalus versicolor. Next base: position 18,425 of record JAHTLZ010004240.1, read on the forward strand.
TGTTAAAATACTGTACGACAGGGGTGGCCAAACTTTTTGCAAGGAGGGCCAGATTTGGTGAGGTGAAGATGTGTGTGGGCCGACCATTCAGCTGCATTTGCCCCTTGGGCCAGATTTTGGACAAATCTCTGTAACATGCAAGGAGGTGCAGAGGACGCTGCAGCAACAGAGCGGGGGGGGGGCAGGTAGGCTGGGCAAATGGCTGGGAGGGGGGTTGGACAGAGTCAGGGAAGAAAGGCAAACTGTAAAAATGCAAGCTGACATCTCCATCCAGTATGGGGAGGGGCCAGCTGGTGGGGATGCATGACAGGCTGAGCCGGTGGGGAGAAGAGGCTGGGGACCACTCAAAATTTGGTAACAGACCGCATTTGGCCCCCGGGCCTGACTTTGGACATGCCTGCTGTATGAGGTTCACCTGAAGCTCCGGCCCGGAGACTCAGTGTCACAGGAGGGACAGTGGCACATGGAAAGCCAATGTGATTCTTCGTTGCATCAACAGAACCATAGTGTCTAGATCAAAGGAAGTGATTGTACCACTCTATTCTGCTCTGGTCAAACCCCACCTGGAGTCCTGTGTCCAGTTCTGTGCACCTCAATTTAAAAATTGACAACCTCAAGCGGGTGCAGAGGAGGGCGACCAGGATGGTTGAGGGTCTGGAGGAAATGTCTTATTAGGAACGGCTTAGGGAACTGGGAATGTTTAGCCTTTCAAAAAGAAGGCCGAGAGGGGATATGATAGCTATGTTTAAATATTTGAAAGGATGTCATATTGAAGAGGGAACAGGTTTGTTTTCCATGGCTTCAGAGACTAGGACTCGGGGCAATGGTTTCAAACTACAGGAAAAGAGATTCCATTTGAACATTCGGAAGAACTTCATGACAATTAGAGCGGTTCAGCAGTGGAATGTGCTGCCACAAAGGGTGGTAGAGTCTCCTTCGTTGGAGGTTTTTAAGCAGAGGCTGGATGGCCATCTGTCGGGAATATTGTGATGGGGTTCCTGCATGGCAGTGGGTTGGACTAGATGGCCCTTGAGGTCTCTTCCAACTCTATGATTCTATGAGCATCTGTGTGGCCTCTGTGTGACGATCCTTCCCTTGCTGGGTTTTCCATTGTGACTTTCTGTGGAAAAGCGGAGGAGGAGACACCACAGCTGGTGTTTCCGCATTTGCCCCCTGGATCGCTTAGCCCTTTTTGCCATGGCCTATGCAGATCTTGGTGTAACCTCTGTAACTTCTCATCCAAGAGAGCTGATAAACGAAGCAATAAGCCCTGGCAGTGACCGAGGGAGGCTCCCTACTTACCTTCTCTCCTACTTTGTTTCATCAGTAGTTGTTGTATTGTCTCAGGATCCCTGCTGATGGCCACATTTGATGGCAGAGAACAAGGAGATCTCTGACCGTCTCCTTCCGCAAAACTGGATTCCCCCCCCCCCAAAGGCAGGTGCAGAAGAGGAGAACCCAGGAGTCTTAGCGGGGATCCCTTGTTTCAATGGTTTTCCCGCTGGGGAATTGTTGGTTAGTGTGTCCTTCGGGGGTTAAACAGGAAGGTTGGCTCCCCCCCTTCAGAAAAGGCAGGGAAGGGAGGCAGAAAGCAAGTTGTGGATATGCTTTGGGAACGCTATCTGTCTCACTTCCTCAGAGTCCTGGCAGAGGGACAGTATGGCCTAGGAGTCATGCACTGGATTTAAAAGGAAGGCAGGGAAAGATGAACATGACACCGCTCCAGTTGGGCTGCATGTGTTCAGTTGATCCTTCTGGCCCACACGGGGAAAGCACTCTTTGTGTAGCTTTGGTGGTGTGAGTCTTTGTGGGAATGTTGTGTGCCCTCAGCCTTGGATTTCAGGAAGAATGCAAGTTTCCCTGCCACAGGATGTGGTGATGGCATCTGGCCTGGATGCCTTCAAAAGGGGTTTGGACAGATTCCTAGAGGAAAAGTCCATCACGGGTTACAAACCATGATGGAGATGTGTAATCTCTAGGCTTTAAACCAGGGTACTTCAAGGGCCAGATGCAGGCGAGTGGTGTCAAGAGACAGATATCTAGTCTCGTGCAATCCCGGACACATTTGGTGGGGCCGCTGTGAGATACAGGAAGCTAGACTAGATGGGCCTTTGGCCTGATCCAGCATGGCTCTTCTTATGTTCTTATACTTTAGGGAAGGGACCAATGGAACAGAGACAGACAGACGTACGTATATACAGACATACATGTGTGCTGGGAATTTCTCTCTGAAATGTCCTGTTGTTGTTGTTGTTGTTGTTGTTGTTGTTGTTGTTGTTGTTGTTGAACAGTATCAAGCATAGTCAATCAAAATTATTAAAACACTGATTGGTATATATAGATAACACATTCAAGTTATAAGCCAGGCCTGCCCAACAGGTAGACCGCGGGCTACTGGTAACCTGCAAAGGTTTCAAAAGTAGCCCGCCGGCCATCAATTTAAAAACTGAGGGGATAAGTTCTCCACCCCTCCCTCCCCCATCCCAAGGACCACCACTGCCGCAGCAAAGTTCTGGGTCTGCCAGCCCACTCTCTCAGCCGAGCGGGGCAGTTCAAGGCCCATGGCACATTTAAATCTCTTTCCCCCAGAACAGATTAATTGGTTTTCAATGCATTCATATGGAAAACCGCTGTTCTACTTACAAAAGTTTTTACTTATGAGCATGTGGTTGGAATGGATAAAATCCGTAAGTAGAGGTTATTAGTATAGTAGCCCTCAGGCACTTTGGGCTGGAAAAAGATCTTGGCCTGTTCAAAGTTGAACAGCACTGTTATAAGCAAAAGCTAAGGCTCTGTTAAATATAGGCATTGTGGTTATTTTTGTGGCCAAGATCTGTGTGTACCATTTACCCAAACTAGTTTTGTTTGTTTCAGGGAAACGACAAAGATAAAAGGGGAATGTTTGGGGGGAGTAGGCAATGGATGTTATAGGAGGGTGTTTCCATTATGAATTAGAGATGGGCACGACTTAGCGGAATTCCCGTTTCCGTTTCCGTTACTCGTTTCCGTTACGCAACGGAAACGGTAACGGGAATTACTCCGCCAGAACTCGAACTTGAACCGACTAAAGAATAATTGGGTCTGATTTGTTGTGGTCGTTCCTGGCATCGCGGCCATCCCGCGATGCCAAGTGGCACAGAAAAAAAGTTATTTTTTTTCTTTAAAAACTGATTCCCGGCCAAAAAGCCGGCGAAAAAATGCCTGCCTGAGTGAGGGCTCAGGGCAGCTACCGGAGGGGTGGTTTCTGGAGGGGGGTCCCCGGCCTCCCCCCTCTCCTCCTGTCCCTCCTGGCCCTGGGCTGCGCTGGGGGCG
>JAHTLZ010004241.1:0-20119 GCA_023846285.1 Phrynocephalus versicolor
TGGTGGGGCCACTGTGAGATACAGGAAGCTGGACTAGATGGGCCTTTGGCCTGATCCAGCAGGGCTCTTCTTATGTTCTTATGTTCTTAAAAGGGGATTAGGCAGATTCCTGGAGGAAAAGTCCATCACAAGTTACAAACCATAATGGAGATGTGTAATCTCCAGGCTTAAAAACAGGGTACTTCGAGGGCCAGATGCAGGGGAGGGGTATCAGGAGACAGAGATCTAGTCTCGTGTGCTCCTAGAGGCATGTGGTGGGGCCACTATGAGATACAGGAAGCTGGACTAGATGGGCCTTTGGCCTGATCCAGCATGGCTCTTCTTATGTATATGTTATGTGTGTGTCTGTGTTATTTGGGGCTCTATAAGTCTGGAAAACAGGTGCCTGAGGGGGGATATGACACCTCTTAGACACCTCCATGATTTGTCTCCTCATTTCAAGGTCCCCCCTCAAGTTTTTGGTCTGGGATATGATTGAGACGTACAAAGTTATGCAGGGCATGAGTCAAGTGGATAGAAGGACACTCTTCTCCCTCTCACAAAATACCAGACCCAGGGACATCCACTCAAACTGAGGGCTGGGAGAGTAAGAACAGACAAAAGAATTTTGTTCTTATGTTCTTGTGTGTGTCCGTGTGTGTGTGTGTGTGTGTGTGTGTGTGTCTGTCTGTCTGTAGTCGAGGATGAAATAAACACATTTGTCCCATCAACTTCAAAGGGATCATTCATCCAACGATTCTAAACAACGCAACATCCCCCGGAGTGTTATAACTAGAAAATGTCCCCTTGTGTTCTGGATCGAGCTTCTGTCTCTTCTTGGTTTCGCTGTTGTTGTTGTTTTGTTTGTTTGTTTTTTGGCTCATTTCTGGGCCAGTGGTAGATTTCTTTTATCATTTATTTCTTAGATTTTCTTTTTCCTACCGCCCATCTGGCTTTGGGGTCACTCGGGGTGGTTAACAGAAATGGATCTGATACCATGAGAAATCAGGCTCCAAAACATTTATTCTAGCTAGATAAATTATAGGAACTGGAATACATTAAGAGTGTAAATTAACTTGAAGTACATGACTCCAGGAAGTGGCAGAACACCTGGATGAGGGGATTATCCCCAAGGTAAACTCTGCCAGACTGGGCCCAGTTGAACAATAGAACACCAATCTATGGAACACTGACTCAAGGATTTGGACCAACAAGAGCTTGATGGCACAGGAGATTGGATGCAACTGTGAACAATGACCCACCAATGCTAATTGAAGGAAACCTTGAACTGGTTTGAATGTATAAAAACTGTTGTTAAACAAATGTTCAGGGCTCACTCACACCATCCACGGTGAGACCACTGGCTGCTGCTTTTGGCTTGGCTTTAATAAATCAGACTTGAACAGTTCAGTGTTTGCGCTTCCTTACTTTATTTGAATTTAATTATTGGACACTGGTTCCGAGCCAAGCACGGACCCAAAATAATCTGTAAAAACTGGTAACAGATCCAAATGCAAACCATTTGTTTATCTGTTTGCTTGTTTATGTTTCTATACCACCACCACCCTTTGTGCAAACTGCATAATCACATGCAATTAATACGATGCAATAAAGATAGAAATCTTGATAACTAAAATTAAGGATGACAGATTAACCGACACATGGACCTCCCAAACCATTGGACGTATTATAAGACACCAAAATAGACAGGCAGAAGCACATAAATTTTGCTCAACATTGGATTTATTTTAGTGGATGAATGCTGGGTTAGCCAGAAAACAGCTTCAAAGGCAAGAGACAATTTGGCTGAGTTTTGCTAAATTTTACTTGACTTTCAAATGGAACATGTGGCTTTTTGCATCACCCCCCCCCCCCCCACTTCCTCAGGCCAACAGAGACCATGGTCTTGAGGGAGCCACATTGAGGGTGGGAAGGGGGTGGGCAGAGATTATGCTGATCTGCTTTGTTTACTGGGTGTGAAAGGACTTTGAAGCAGTTTTAACATCAGCCCTGCCTCCTGATACCATCATCTGGTGGATTCCATTTCACCACCAAGATTCTCAGCGCCTGATCTACATCCTGATAGATTACCCCGAGGGTCACTGGCCTGTGGAACTCCCTGCCAGAAGAAGTGGTGACAGCTTTCAGCCTTGACAGCTTTAAGAAAGAATTGGACAAGTTCATGGAGAACAAGGGTCTCACTGGCTAAGGACAACCTCTGGGTTGGAGAGATAGGGAGGAGATATCTCAATGCCATTTGGAGGGAATCGTAAGCAGCTGAAGACATTTGCTTGGGAAGACCCTGAAGCAAATGGTGAGCCGCTGTGTGAGACAGAATGCTGGACTGGATGGGCTGGGGCCTGTTCCAGCAAGGCTGTTCTTATATTCTTAAGAATGCATTTTGGTAGAGTGCTTTGATAAAGATGGCTTGCTATCGAAAGCTCAGCTTGCATTATGTTGTTATTTTATTTTTTAGTGACCAATAAAGGTATCACCGAGCCGAGCCTTCTCTGGGACACAGGGCTCAGACCCTTTTTAATTCTAGCTATTTGCAGGCGGTGGTTAATTCAGAGAGAAGGAACCAGGTTATAAAGTGACATGGCCCCTTTTCTACCAAGGCCTAGGCAAGCCAGTGGGAAAACACCCTAGGCACCTGTCGTCTATGCCTTTGTGGTCATACATCCTGTTTTTGACAGGAAGCCACCGTTTACTTCAAGGTCTCTGGGGTTAAATTAAGTCTGCAGTGCAGCAGGGAGGAAAGAAAAGGGGAGGGGAAGAGGAGAAGAGAGAGAACCATAGAATCCTAGAGTTGGAAGAGACCACAAGAGCCATCCAGTCCAACCCCCTGCCATGTAAGAACCCCATCACAATATTTCCGACAGATGTCCATCCAGCTTCTGCTTAAAAACCTCCAAAGAAGGAGACTCCACCACCCTCATGGGTGGCAGCTAATTCCACTGCTGAACAGCTCTGTCATGAAGTTCTTCCTGATGTTTAGATTGAATCTCTTTTCCTGTAGTTTGAAACCATTGCCCCGAGTCCTAGTCTTTGAAGCCATGGAAAACAAACCTCTTCCCTCTTCAATATGACGTCATTTCAAATACCGTATACCGGTGTCCTACTGTAGTAGATCCAGACCCTACTGATAATATTGAGGGTGGAAATACCTTATAGCTAAAAATCAGAATGATGCAGAGTTGGCAGAAGTTCAATACAAAGATGAATATGATTTGCAGCACCTACATAAGAACATAAGAAGAGCCATGCTGGATCAGGCCAAAGGCCCATCTAGTCCAGCTTCCTGTATCTCACAGTGGCCCCACCAGATGCGTTTGGGAGCACATGAGACTAGATATCTGTCTCCTGATACCACTCCCCTGCATCTGGCCCTTGAAGTACCCCGGTTTTAAGCCTGGTGATGACACGTCTCCATCATGGTTTGTAACCTGTGATGGACTTTTCCTCCAGGAATCTGTCCAATCCCCTTTTGAAGGCATCCGGGCCAGAAGCCATCACTACATCCTCTGGCAGGGAGTTCCACAGATTAACAACGAGCTGGGTGAAAAAATATTTTCTTTGGTCTGTTCTCACTCTTCCAGCCCTCAATTTGAGTGGATGTCCCCCTAGTTCTGGTATTTTGTGAGAGGGAGAAGAGCTTCCCTCTATCCACCTTAACTCATGCCCTGCAGTATTTTGTACGTCTCAATCATATCCCCCCTCAGGTGCCCTTTTTTCTAGACTAAAGAGACCCAAATATTTTAGCCTTTCCACATAAGGGAGGTGCCCCAGCCCAGTAATCATTTTAGTCGCATTCTTTTGCGGTGAGATGCAGTGACCAGAATTGTACACAATACTCCAGGTGAGGCCTTACTATGGTTTTGTATAGATAGTGAAGGCAATGGAACACCTAGAACAGGAAGAGAAGAACCTCTTAGACTCTTTCTGTGTGCCCCCTTGTGAAGCACAAAATGGTACAACTGGCAGATTTGAGGTTTTAAAGTTCTATCTGATAGAAAGAAGAGGGCAATGAAAAGGAGAACTAAAACAGCCACAAGAAAGCTTGCAGGAGCTTTGAAAGCACCGAAGTTACATCAGTTGAACACTTATAGGAATGGGGAAGATGTTGAAGTAAAGCAGTAGTGATTCCCTCCCTCACCCGCTTCCCCCTGGGGTCAGATCCACAAGAATCGGCTTCTAAAACACCCCTGCACACCTTTTAAAAGTAGATTCTTGATGTCAGAGTCGGGATCTCCCCCCTGCTGTGTTGGGATTTTGCGAATCCAGGGTCATATAAGTGGACAGCCGCTGACTTCACTGCTTGCCAGCTTAGCAACCTGATGGGTAGGGTCAGCCAATGCCCCCCTCACCACAGCCGGGTGGTGGTGACCAGGGATGGCCAGCAGCTTCTCTCTAGCACCGGGTTTTGCTTCAGGCACCAACCAACCCAGTAAAAAAGGGGAAACTCTTCCCCTACTTTGCTGGGTCCCCGCAGGCTTCTCATAATCGGTTTTCAATGCCTTCCTATGGGGAAATGCGTTTTTAATTTACGAACACTTTGAATTACGAAAGAGCCATTGGAACAGATTAATTTCATAATTCAAGGAATAGGTGTATTCTGTTCTAATAATGATTGCTATTATATATTTATTTGCTTTTATCTGTAGCCCATCTTGCTCCTGTTCTATGCTGTTGTTATATATTGTTTACTAGTTATAGTGTTTTTATTTATATACTTGTGCTTATCTGTTATATTGTATTTTACTGTTTATGGTTTGATTTCTGTTCAGTTTGTAAACCGCCAAGAGTAATCATGTAGCTAGATGGAGCGGTATATAAATAAATAAGTAGACAGACAGACAGACAGACAGACAGACAGACAGACAGACAGATAGATAGATAGATAGATAGATAGATAGATAGATAGATAGATAGATAGATAGATAGATAGATAGATAGATAGATAGATAGATAGATAGATAGATAGTTATACAAGTACAGTGGTGCCTCATATAACAAATGGTTTGTATAACATAAAATCTGTACAACATAAAAGGTTCTGGAGATAGAGGGGAAATTTGCTTAACATAATTGCCTATGAGGTGAATCTGTACAACATAAAAAATGGTCGAGATTAGGGATTACTCCGTTTTCAATGCATTCCTAAGGGAAATGTGTATAAAGGAAAAATTGTTTAACATAATTTCATTTGGAATGAATTAATTCCTTTATACAAGGTACCGCGGTATAACTAAACACTTGGCATTACTAAAACAGAGTAAGAAACCACACATAGCAACTATTCAGCACTGGTGAGTCCTCACCTTGAGGATTGAGCCCAGTTCTGTCCATAATAAATATACAGTACAGTAATGCCTTTTTAAGAAGAATGCCCCTTAAGACAAAAAAAAAAGTAAGATGAATGAAATGTTTGGGAATAGGAAAACCTCGTAAGATGAATTTTCCTATGGGGTGCTTCGCAAGACAAATTCAACGCATTCCTATGGGAAATTGCATGAAACCGTGTTTTGTAGGACAAATTTTTTGTAGGACAAATTGACCCGTAGAACGAATTAAATTCATCTTATGACATATTACTGTAGATAAATCTTGGTGCTCGGGAGAGGGGAAACTTCCAATAGAAGTTAGTGATCTGGAGGCCCCTAGATTTAAAGGCCCTAGGCTTCGGCCTAAATATATTCTACATTTTAGAGGCCCCAAGCATCAGCCTACCTAATCTGTTCCTAAATCCAGCAATCAGGAGAGGGGTGTGAGCAGATAGATAAGGTTCTAAGTTTTTAAAGTTTAGCCTTTATTCTTTATTATCTGACATACTGTACTGTATGTCTGAAAGATAATTATATGCCTTATAGCTGCCTGTTTGAAACCATCATCATCTCTCTCTCTCTCTCTCTGCATTTCTATAAAGCACCGCCCCCGGTTTCCATGGCCGTTGAAATAAAACTTGTAGAACTAGTTTCCTAGGCGAAAACTATCATGCTGAATGTTAACAGGAAGTGCTTGGCCGCAAACACCACATGAGATACACTCTGTAAATAAGAATAAGCTTTTTTGTGCACTTTGGCAACCAGTCTCTGATAACACGCTAGCAAGGTAAATATCAGTAGCTGGCAATTAACATTTAATCTTGCTTGCGCAGATGGGGAAGCACAGTTGACATTTAAGTTTGCTTGTGCAGAAGGGAAAGTTAAACATATTGCATATGGAATGGAGTCACATGCTTGCCAGGGCAGGAAAAGGTAACCAGTTGTTATTTTTCTTCTGGTCTGTTTTGATGAACAAAATCACATACACTAATCGCACCCAAAGGGTGACCATAAATGGCCTTTCTGCAGCTTGGAGACGTGACCAGTGGGGTGCTCCAGGGTTCTGTTCTGGTCCAGTGCTGTTCAATATCTTTATTTATGACTTGGAGGAAGGAATAAAGAGTATGCAAATTAAATTTGCAGATGATACCAAATTGGGAGGGGTTGCTAATTCCCTAGAGGATAGGATGAAAATCCAAGAGGACCTTGACAGATTAGAGTGCTGGGCCAAAGCTAACGGAATGGATTTCAACAGAGGGAAATGTAGGGTGCTACATTTAGGTAAAAAAATGCATTGCAGAAATATAGGATGGGAGATACTTGGCTGGAGGATAGTACCTGTGAAAGGGATCTGGGAGTTTCAGTGGACCATAAATGAGTCAGCAGTGTGATGCAGCGGCCAGGAAAGCCAATGCAATTCTTCGTTGCATCAGCAGATCCATAGTGTCTAGATCAAGGGAAGTGATAGTGCCACATTATTCTGCTCTGGTCAGACCCTACCTAGAGTATGTGTTCAGTTCTGTGCGCCTCAATTTGAAAAGGATGTTGACAACCTCGAGCGGGTGCAGAGGAGGGCGACCAGGATGGTTGAGGGTCTGGAGGAACTGTCCTGTGAGGAACGGTTTAGGGAACTGGGAATGTTTAGCCTTTCAAAAAGAAGACTAAGATGGGATATGATAGCTATGTTTAAATATTTGAAAGGATGTCACATTGGAGAGGGGACTGGTTTGTTTTCCATAGTTTCAGAGACTAGGACTCCGGGCAATGGTTTCAAACTACAGGAAAAGAGATTCCATTCTATAAGAACTGGAATTTTCCAACGGGCGGGGTCCCTGCTTAGGCAGGCAACCTTTTATGTATAAAGAAATAAAGCCTTTTCCCAGGAGTCTGGTTGTCTGAATGTCTTTAGACTCATAGAATCATAGAGTTGGAAGAGACTTCAAGGGGCATCCAGTCCAACCCCCTGCTATGCAGGAACCCCATCACAATATTTCCGACAGATGGCCATCCAGCCTCTGCTTAAAAACCTCCAAAGAAGGAGACTCCACCACCCTCCTTTGTGGAAGCATATTCCACTGCCGAACAGCTCTGTCATGAAGTTATTCCTAATGTTCAAATGGAATCTCTTTTCCCGTAGTTGGAAACCATTGCCCCGAGTCCTAGTCTCTGAAGCCATGGAAAACAAACCTGTTCCCTCTTCAATATGACATCCTTTCAAATATTTAAACATAGCTATCATATCCCCGCAGCCTTCTTTTAGAGAGGCTAAACATTCCTACTTCCCTAAGCCATTCCTCATAAGACATTTCCTCCAGACCCTCAACCATCCTGGTCACCCTCCTCTGCACCCGCTCGAGGTTGTCAACATCCTTTTTGAATTGAGTTGCACAGAACTGGACACAGGAGCCCAGGTGGGGTCTGACCAGAGCATAAATGGAGTGGTACTATCCCTTCCCATGATCTAGACACTATGGTTCTGTTGATGCAACCAAGAATCGCATTGGCTTTCCTGGCCGCTGCATCACACTGCTGACTCATTTATGTCTCATTTCCACCTGAGGTCACAGGGGAGACTGTCCAATGGGAGGGCAGGGCTGTGGAGACCCCTAGATTCAGAGGCCGTAGGTTTTGGCCTACTTGGCCTATATACAAATAATAATAAGCCTATGATGTGAAAGTAGCTGCCTAGATGCCCTAAGTACATTTGATCTCACCTGTTTTTGGAAGCTAAGGAGGGTCGGGCCTGGTTAGTGCTTGGATGGGAGACCACCAGGGAAAACCAGGTGCTGTAGGTTCCTGGAGTAGGAACTGGCAAACCACTCCAGTCTTCCTGCCATGAAAACTCCATGGACATGGGGTCACGGAGAGTCGGTCACAACTGTAATGAAACAACACACACACATGATGTGAGAGTAGTTTGGATAAAAATCAAGTAGATCCATTTGGATCCGTGGCTTGGATCCATGTTTTTGCACCACTATGGAGCCATGCCCTGGTGGACCTACAATTTTTGGTGTGTAATCTGTGGGCAGAGATGAGGACTATGATGTGACAGTGGTTTTAGTAAGATCCAATGTAAAAATCATATGAAATAAAGTGGCTCTGTGTGTAGGGTCCACGTTTTTGCACCACTCTGGGGCCATGCACTGATGGACCCCTGATTTTTGGTGTATAATCTGTGTGCAGAGATGGGGCCTTGGATGGAAGAGTGGTTTGGAGTTGATCCTGGATAAAAATCAGCTATATCATTGAGGATCCATGCCTTGGATCCATGTTTTTGTGCCACCGTGGAGCCATGTACAGTTGGACCCATGATTTTTGGTATGCAGACTGTGGGCAGAGATAGGTCCAGTCATGGGACAGTGGTTTTAGTATGATCCAGTGTAAAAAACCAAATGAAATCAAGTGGATCCTTGCCACGTATCCATGTTTTTGCCCCACTGCAATGCCATTCGCTGGAGGAGCAATGATTATCATTGTGTAGTGTTTACACATTAATGAGATGGATCAACTCATGGTGATTTGGGAAGGCTCTCATGCAAAAATCATATGAAATCAAGAAGATCCATTCTTGATTTCAAAGATTCATCTTTTACCCAGACCCTTTTTAGGGAGAGAGTAACTACCTGGATCCATTTCAATCTGGCTTCAGGCCTGGCTATGGGACTGAGACGGTACTGGTTGCATTGGTCCATGACTTATGCAGGGAAATTGATAGGGGATCTATGTCCCTTTTGGTTTTGCTAGACATCTCAGCTGCTTTTGACACTATAGACCAGTGGTGGTGAACCTTTGGCACTCGCGATGTTTTAGACTACAACTTCCCGAATTCCAAGCCTAGATTGCCAATGATAAAGGACTGTGGGAATTGTGGTCCAAAACATCTGGAGTTCCAAAAGTTCGCCACCACTGCTATAGACCATGGCATCCTCCTGACTCGTCTCTCTGAAATGGGAATCGGGGGTACTGCATTAAAGTGGCTCCGATCCTTCCAGCAGGATAGAATGCAGGAAGTAGTGTTAGGTGATTCATGCTCGACACCATGGCCGCTGACCTGTGGAGACCCCCAGGGTTCTGTTCTTCTCCTATGTTATTTAACATCTATATGAAACCACTGGGGGAGATTATCAGGTCTTTTGGGGTTATGTGCCACCAGTATGCCGATGATACCCACCTGTACCTCTTGTCACCTCCATACTCTAAGGGAGCTACTACCACGACTTGACACAAATGTTTAGCTGCAGTCATGAACTGGATGAGGATGAACAAAATGAAACTAAACCCAGACAAGACAGAGATGCTTCTGGTCAGTCAAAAAGGAGATCAAGGGATGGACGTCACCCTCCAATTGAAAAATCAGGTATGCAGCTTGGGGGTGCTTTTGGACTCATCCTTGAGTTTGGATGCCCAGGTCACAGCTGTGGCCAGGAGCGCATTTGCACAAGGCTAGCATGCAAGTTATGTCCCTTTCTTGACAGTTAGAGCTGTTCAGCAGTGGAATATGCTGCATTGGCACAATTAAGGCTAGCATGCAATTTACGCCCCTCTGGTCATGGTGACACATGCTCTAGTCACGTCCTGGCTGGACTACTGTAATGCGCTGTATGTGGGGCTACCAATGAAAAGTCTCAGAAAACTTCAACGGGTCCAAAATGCAGCAGCCAGACTGCTGACTGGGATGGGGTACAGAGATCACATTACATCCCTATTAAAACAGCTCCACTGGCTGCCAATCAGCTATCGAGCACAATTCAAGGTGCTGACCTTGACCTACAAAGCACTATATGACCTGGGTCCCAGTTCCCTCAAAAATCGAATCTCACAGTATTAACCAACTCGGGTGTTAAGGTCATCAGAAAAGGCCCTTCTCTCCACCCTGCCACACTCACAGGTACTTCTCGTGGGAACCCTTGAAAGGGCCTTCTTGGCTGCTGCGCCCAGACTCTGCAACTCCTTCCCACTAGAGGCCAGGACTGTCTTATCTCTGTTGTCCTTCCCAAAACAGGCAAAGACATCAGGCAAGCTTTCCCTGAATTATGGAAAACCATGTGTATTTTATATGAACCTATAGGTTCACATAGACTTTGTGTTTATAACTACAGTACTTATAACCTTGTAGCTTTAATGTAATGTCTATTAATGCTGTAAGATGTCCCTCCATTCCTTGTTCTCAAATACTAGAATATGTCTTAATTGTACTGGACTATATATTATCCCTCATTACTGTAAGCTGCATTGAGTCCTTTTCCAAGGACTCAAGGCAGGCTAAAAATACTCTAAAATAAATAGCTAAATAAATAAATAAATAAATATTACAGGTGGGAATTTAGATTTCCGAAAATGCCTTTTTGATGACCAAGAAGAAACATTACAGCTTGCTGTCATTTACCCATTACAGAGGTACCTCTACTTATGAGCAGCTCTACTTATGAGCAGAAAACTGGTGGCATTTTAAACTGCTGACTTACAGATTTTAGATGTGTTTACCTCTACTTAAAATTTTAAAAAAATTAACTTTTTTAAAACTTTTTTTTTTGAAAAATGGTTCTCCTAGGGCGCTTCACATCTGGCAGGTTTTAAGACATTCCAGACCTCTGTGTGTTACACCCGGGGTGGAGGAGGTGCACACCCCAATGAGTGGCAGCGGTGAAGAAGGCCAATTCCATGCTAGGAATTATCAAAAAGGGGATTGAAAATAAAACAGCCAACATTATAATGCCATTGTAAAAACGATGGTAAGGCTGCACCTGGAGTATTGTGTACAATTCTGGTCACCGCATCTCAAGAAAGACATAGTAGAACTGGAAAAGGTGCAAAAGAGAGCGACTAAAATGATTACTGGGCTGGGACCCCTCCCTTATGAGGAAAGGCTAAAACATTTGGGCCTCTTTAGTCTGGAAAAAAGGCGCCTGAGGGGGGGATACGATTGAGACATACAAAATTATGCAGGGCATGAGTAAAGTGGACAGAGGGAAGCTCTTCTCCCTCTCACAAAATGCCAGAACTAGGGGACATCCTCTCAAACTGAGGGTGTGAAGACTTATAATGGAAAAACAAATTTAACAAATAATTAGAGCAGTTCTGAGACCCATCGGAACCACCCAAATGCGCCCCACACCGTCACAAGCACGACACTCTTTTCCCTGTCCAAAAACTCCAAACCGTTCCCAAGATATCGGGAGAAATACAAACCACCGCTTTTTGCCGGCTGAGAGGCCTTGTGAGCCGAGATTCGGCAAGCGGAAACCTCCAATTTGCACCTAGTTTGTACGTTTACACAGTATCAATTCTGCTGCGGCAGTCTATTTCCGCGGAGACTCCATAAAAAAGCAGGAGGGCGAAGATAAGCCCTTCTGCGCGCTTTGACCAATCAGCGCCCCCGGCCATCAATCAATGTCTTGTTAATCACGGCTGGACGGGGGCGCATAACGGGGAACCCCATTCCATTGAATTGGCTGAGTAGACTGCTCCCCCTAAAAAGAACCATAATGCTTTCCTGGGCAAATTTGAAAACTCTAGCTGCTTCGAGTTCCAGAGAGGCGGCTAACCTTCCGGCAGCGCCAGTGGTACGAATTCACCCTCCCTACCTGGCACACAGTTCCACAGACTCGGGGAAGGGCAGCCGAGGGGAGCGAATCCTCTCACCGTCCTCTACCCGAGTCACAGTTCCATGAAATTCATGACTTCTCCCGGTCATACATCTCTATGGAGATAGTCCGGTTCTCTTTCCGTTTCTCTGTTTCTCTATGGCGGTACGCTGTCTCCCACTCCTAAATTGATCAAATAGGGTGTTTCCCCTTGCAGAAACCCTGGAAAGCTAACTTTCTGAGTTCCAGGGGTTCCAGCCAAGGACTAAGGAATGTCCTTTACTAGAGTATTGATTAACCCTTTCCTGCCCCTTTCCCTTTATTCCCCCAACCCTGAAGTCTCAGCCAGAGGCGCAGTTCAGGCAGAATCTCTCCTGAACTGATGGATTATTCCTTCCATGCTCTGGGTTGCAAAGGAATGATTCTAAACAATCATTCTCAGGAATCAGGGGCTTCCTTACCATCTGTGACCTGGTTCCCCTGCCTCTGCCTGAAACAGACCCCAGACTCCTGACCCAAATGGTGCCCCCCTCCCTCCCTCTCTTCCTCCTTCTCTTTCTCTCTCTTCCCTTCTTTCTCCCTTTTCTCTATCCTTCTTTCTCCTCCCACCCCTTCTCCCCTGGATGTCCTTAAACATGTTCCTGCTCTGTCCTGTGGCTTCTGTAACTTCTGCAAAGGGGGTTATGGCACAAGCAGCAGACATCATGGCGGTCCCACGAAGCAAGCCACTTCTTCTGGAAGGATTCCATCTCCTGCAGAGTTCCTTGCACGTACACCACAGATGTTTACTGGATTACAAGAGTTCCTGGCACGTACACCACAGATGTTTGTCACAGCCTGGGGGTTCTTCATTATCACATCCCTGCATCCACAAAAGGACTATCCAGACACCTCCGGATGAACCCATCAGCTTTCCAGCCCCCCCATTGGCTTCTGTATTGGTCTTCCCCAACCCTCTATTGACTTTCCGATTTCCCCAATTTACCCAGACCCAAAGACCTTGTTTCCCCTTTCCTTTGTCATATCCCAATGGCCTAATTAAAAGGCACTTTGGACTCATTAACACCTGAGCTTGCCAGAGACCACCCAGGAACACCTCTGGCCAACCCACAGACTACACCGATTTGACTGTTTGAAGTACTGTCCCTCGCCCAGCCCTGGGTGGCGCCACTCGGGGGGAGGGAACAGGGGAACTAATAAAACTTGAGGTTCTCTTTGTGTCCGGGGTCGGACATCTTTGCCTGGTTCCTGGCTTGTGTCCACTTGGTGTCTTTATTAGGCCTAATAAACACAGTATTTTCTTCAGGATTTCTCTCTCATCGGATTCTTCATTGGACTTCTGGGGTCTGGCGGAACTCAGCAGGGCTAGCCTGTCTGAAACAGAATTTAACTTTATTTTAAATTCAACAGGTGGGTAGAGTGAGAACAGACAAAAGAAAATATTTTTTTCACCCACCGCGTTGTTAGTCTGTGGAACTCCCTGCCACAGGAGGTGGCGATGGCATCTGGCCTGGATGCCTTCAAAAGGGGATTGGACAGATTCCTGGAGGAAAAGTCCATCACAGGTTACAAACCATGATGGAGATGTGTAATCTCCAGGCTTAAAACCGGGGTACTTCAAGGGCCAGATGCCGGGGAGTGGTATCAGGAGACAGAGATCTAGTCTCCTGTGCTCCCAGGCGCATCTGGTGGGGCCACTGTGAGATACAGGAAGCTGGACTAGATGGGCCTTCCGACTGATCCAGCATGGCTCTTCTTATGTTCTTACACTAAAAAGTGACCTGTGGCTGGAGCAGCTCTCCTTCCTTCCTTCCTTCCTTCCTTCCTTGTGTCGCAACTTGTGAAGGAGGAGGAGGCAGCCCAAGCAAAAACAGGCCTCTCATCACCTTCTAGGAGGCCACTCAGTATGAGGAGCAGCAGCCACAGCAAGGGCGGCAAGGCTGGTGCCACTGCGCGGATCCAGCCATGCGCCCTGGCCATCATGCCCTCGCTGCGCCCCAGAGGGAAAGCTGCTTCCTGTCTTGGCCTGGCCCAGCCCAGCCCAACTTGGTGCACTGCAAGTGAGGGAGGGAGGGAGCAAGGACTGGGAAGAAGGCAGGGGAGGCAGGAAGTCCTGCCCAAAGCCACCTGCTGCCTGCTCACTGGTTGAGCCCAGCCAGGCTACAGTGCTCTATTGGCTTGCCAGCCCACCCATCAACTGGGGAAAATGCAGCCCCACCAGCCTCCCACGAACCAGACCCGGGCCACTGTTGGTCTTCCCTTCCCTTCTTTCTCCTCCTCGCTGGCCTCTAGCCCAGCCATGGTTGGGCTCCCTCCTCCCCTCCCTCACTCCAAGGAGCAAGGCAGCAGGGGACAGGATAGGTGGGAAGTAGCTCCATTTCCCCCTCGGTCACTCGCTGTCCATCCCTCCATCAGTCCACTGCTGTGGCTGCTCCTGCTTGGAAGGCCGGGTGGCGCTCCCTCCGCCTGCCCCCTTCCTTTGTCACAACCACAATAACACAGGCAGTGGCCACACAAGGAAGGCAGGTGGGCAGGTTGGAGGAGGAGCAGGGGTGGGGCCTTGGGGCCATGGAGGCAATGGGAGACCTTGCCGCAGCCCTCCCATTTTATTTATTTATTTATTTATTTATTCTTGTATTTGTATCCCGCTTATCTACTACATGTAGTACTCTAAGCGGCTAACAAAGAAATGTAAACAAACAACAACAATAGAATATATCAATAGACAAAATCGACAAAAAATAATAATACAGCATAACATGTAAGATCCTCCAACATCCCAGCATGTGGAGAAACAAATCCTAACAAAGTTAAAAATTGGACATGCCAAACAGACTAAATATCAACAATAGCGATGGCGGGGGGAAAAGGAAAAAAAAAAAAAAAAAACCTAACTGAGGTCGCCAAAGGCCTCTCGGAACAGAAAAGTTTTTAAGGCTTTCCGAAAGGCCTGCAGGGACTCTGCAGAGCGCACTTCGCTGGGGATGGCATTCCAAAGGGAAGGGGCTGCCACTGAGAAGGCCCGGTTCCGAGTGATCGTCTTCCGGGCCTCTCGAGGAGTGGCAACCCGCAGCGAGTGCGCTCGCACCTGCCGAACAGGACGGGCCGAGATGGATCGCTGGACGATACGCTCTGTCAGGTAGTCCGGACCCAAGCCATGGAGGGTTTTATAAACTAAAACCAAGACCTTGAATCTAATCCGGGCTGCAACGGGCAACCAGTGCAGGCGGGCCAGAACTGGGGTGATGCGGTCATAACGACGCGCACCAACCACCAGTCTGGCCGCCGCATTCTGGACCCGCTGCAGGCGCCGGAGAAGAGTCAAGGGCAGCCCCATGTAGAGCGCGTTGCAGTAGTCCAGCCTCGAGATCACCAGTGCCTGGACCACTGTTCTCAGAGAGTCAACATCCAGGTATGGGCGGATCTGGGCGATCTGACGAAGATGGTAATAAGCGGCCCTGGTAACCGACGCCACCTGCGCCTCCATGGTCAGCGCCGGGTCCAGGACCACGCCCAGATTCCGCGCCCTCTCCACTGGCCGGAGAGAAACCCCCCCCAGACCGGGAAAAGGGCCACCATACCCAGATGGTGAACTCCCAAAGAACATAACCTCCGTCTTCTCGGGGTTGAGCTTAAGCCTGTTCGCCCCGGTCCAAGTCAGGACGGCATCCAGGCACTCATCAAGGATCCTCACGGCTTCCACTGCAGAGGTGGAAAAGGAGAGATAGAGCTGCGTGTCATCAGCGTACTGATGACAGCAAACTCCAAATCTCCTAATGACCCCAGCCAGCGGCCTTACGTAGATGTTAAACAGCAAAGGGGACAGCGACGACCCCTGTGGAACCCCACAAGGGAGAATCCAAGGAGCCGACAACTCCCCCCCAAGCTGAACGTACTGCGGACGGCCCTCCAGGAAGGATCGGAGCCAACTGCGAGCAGTGCCTCCGATTCCGACCTCAGAGAGCCGATCCAACAGGATACCGTGGTCGACGGTATCAAAGGCCGCTGACAAATCCAGGAGAACCAACAGGGTAGAGCAACCCCTGTCAGCCGCCCGGATTAGGTCATCTTGCAGCGCGACCAAAGCCGTTTCGGTCCCCCGACGAGGCCTGAACCCGGACTGGCAAGGATCGAGGCACTGCCGATCCTCCAGGTACGACTGCAGCCGGACCGCCGCCACCCTCTCGACCACCTTACCCATGAATGGGACGTTAGCTATAGGACGATAATTAGCCAAATCGTCCGGGCAAAGGCCTGGTTTTTTAAGAATGGGCTTTACCACCGTCTCCTTCAGACGAGAAGGAAAAACCCCCTCGCTGAAGGAGGCGGTGGCGATGACTGAAGCCCATTCGGCCATAGTCCCACTGGCAGCTTTTATAAGCCAGGCAGGGCAGGGGTCGAAAGGAGTGGACGCCGGCCGGCAGCAAGCCATAGCCTTAGAGGCCTCGGCAGCAGAAACAGGCCCAAGCGCATCCAACCGAGGCGACGAAGGCGGACCAGTCACCGGGGATGTCGGGACAGTGCTACTGCAACCGGAGTCGAAGCCGGCCCGGATGGCCTCAATCTTGGAACAAAAAAAGGCTGCAAAATTCTCGCTACTGAAATCAGTAGGAGGAGGCCTGGCCAGACTAGGATTGGTGAGGTCCCGAACCACCCGGAAGAGCTCCGCCTGGCGGTTCGAGGCCTCACCAATTCTCAGGGAGAAAAAAGATCTTTGAGCCTCCCTGATCGCGTTGACATAGCGGCTAGTCTGGGAAACAACAGCAGCCTTATTAATAACCGTCCGGGTTCTTCTCCAGCTGCGCTCTAGTCTTCTCCTCACCTGCTTCATTGCTCGGAGCTCAGACGTGAACCACAGAGAGGACCGAGCTCGGCACCGGAGAAGACGCTTAGGAGCGATCCGGTCGATGGTATGGGCAGCTGTCTCAAACCACTGGTTAGCCACAACCTCGACCGGCGCGCCAGTCAGTTCTCCAGGAAACGCCCCGAAGGCCTCCTGGAACCTAGAAGGGTCCATAAGTCTTCGGGGACGGGCCAAAACAGAAGGCCGATGGTCCCCGCGAGGAGGGGCCGGGATCGCCAGGGGGAAGGAAAGCAGGTGGTGGTCTGACCATGACACAGGCAGGGAGACAATGCCCCCTACCTCCAGACTCGAATTCCCCGACATGGAGGAAAAAACCAGATCCAGGGTATGGCCAGACCTGTGGGTGGGGCATACAACATGCTGGGACAGACCCATGGAAGCCATGGATTCCATGAACTCCAGAGCTGCACCGGAAAGTTCACCGCCGGCGTGCACATTGAAGTCACCCGCTACCAAAAGGCGCGGGGACCTCAACAGCGCCGCCGCGATGAACTCGGAGAGCTCCGGCAGGGATTGTGCTGGGTTGCGGGGAGCACGGTAACCCAGCACAATGCCAAATCTGTCCCGCTGTCCCACCAACAGGTGAAGGCACTCTAGCCCCTGGCTAACCAATGTCGAGGCCCTGCAGACAAAAAGAGAGTCCCGATGAACGATAGCGACCCCACCACCCTTCTGACCCTCCAGCCTTCCCACACCCTGAACCAGATACCCGGGCGGGCACAGAAGAGAGAGCGAAGCCCCCCCCTCTGCACCCACCCAGGTCTCGGTGATGAGAGCCAGGTCAGCCCGCCCATCTTGGATGGAATCATGTATAATGGGGATTTTATTATGGACTGACCTGGCATTCAACAGAATGCAGGAAAGGCTGGAGGCGCTGGAGAAGTGACTCCCGGACACGTGGCAGCGAGCCGAGGGGTCAGAACGCGGGACAGGCACGAGATGCCTGACCCGGGTTCTTCTGATCGGACACACCCCCCGGCTACAAGTGTACCGCCCACGGCCCGTCACAGTTGGTATGTGAGTCCCTGCAAACATGGCGATTTAAAGGAAAAAAAAAAAACCCAACAACAATACAATTAAAATACAAACCACTAAAAATACAATTACAAATAACTTCAATACAATATAAATAGGTGCTACAAAGAAAGAAGTTGGATTAAAAAAAAAATAAATTGAAATAAAATAAATAAAAATAAATAAATGAAAAAAAAATGTGGAATAACAAATGCAAAATACAATTTACCATTTACCCCGCCAGAAACCAGGTGGGAGAGGCATAACTCAGGGGAAGATGGAATCTAGGGGTCAGATGGGAAGGGAAGGGAATAAGACAAAAGCAAGAGGGGACCACAATAGACTGCCCAAGAATGCAGCTGTCAAAATGTCAACGCACGTCGCCGGTGGCCAGGTCGCAACTAAAGAGAAATGAACAGGCGACCCACTCTGCCAGGTGGAATGGTGGTGCCTCAAAGAAACCAGGATGGAACCAAACAGGACCAGCGGGCATAACAGCCATTTGGTAGTCTCTGGCGGCCAAACAGCCTGCCAAATGATAGATAGAAACAGGCACACAGGGGAGAACCAGCCCCAACAGCACACCGGCGGCCGAGATACCGCCCGAGAGAGGGCCAGCCGGCCCTTATGCCACTTGGGATGGCCCCCGGCCCGCCGCCGCCATGATGACTGCCGGCAGCCGACATACTGCCCGAGACAACCCACGTGGCCGGTCGCCGCTTCTACGGGCCACAAGGCAGATGGAACCGAGTGGTTGTTACCCAGGAGCAACAGGGTAGGCACAGACGCACACCCTGAGCCTGTCCGGCGGCCGACCTGCCGTCCGAATGGACCCCACAAGCCGAAACGTCGCCGAATGGCATCGGCTCCCGGACCCCGGCAGCCGAAATGCTGCCCGAGGACGAAGCCACCGGCCAAAGCTGCCTCCTCACGCCGTGTCACAGAGGGGGCGCCCCCACCCCGATGACAGAAGTGAATGGGCAGGGGCATACCCTGGGCCTCCCCGACGGTCGACATACCGCCCGAAGATGGAACTCCGGCAAAGGCAGCGCCAAGATGGCGTCAGCTCACACACCCCGGCAGCCGAAACGCTGCCCGAAGCTGGAAACAGCAGCGCGCGGCCGCCGCCTCTCACCCGGCGGTCCGAAGCGAAAACGCTGCCCGAGGCTGGAAGCTGCAGCGCGCGGCCGCCGCCTCTCACCCGGCGGTCCGCAGCCGAAACGCTGCCCGAAGCTAGGGCTGCAACGCGCGGCCGCCGCCTCTCACCCGGCGGTCCGCGGAAGCTCAAGTGGATCTCGTGGCTGTAGCCAGGCAAAACTCGGCAACAGCCACGGCTGGCGACTCCCAAGTCCTCCAGGTCGAAAGCGGGGCGCCGACGGGAGCAAGGGGCAGCCAAGCTACAACCAAAGAAGGGAGAAAAGGGCCCCCAAAAAGCACAAAAAGAGAAGGTGGGGAAAAAGGGGGAAGAAAAACAGAAGGGAAGAGGAGAAGGGGGAGAGGGGAGGGAACGCTCAGCCTTACCGGCATAGATGGATCAAAGTAACAGCCGGTTTGCTCGCCAGCCGACGAGCCACGCTGAGCCCCTTTAAGCCCCCTACAACCCCCGTAAACCCTCAAATCCCTGAAGCCCCAAGCTAGCTCCCCCACCAAGTCCTCTGGCGGGATAAAGACTTAAAAAAGAAAAATGTCCAAGGCAGCAAAACTCCCAAAAATAAACTGAGCGCTGGGACGCAGGAGCGAACGGGGAGCGCTGCCGCCCGCCCCACTTGGCTGCAGCCAATGCCCCAACCATCTGGGTGGTGAGTGGGGGAGCTGCGGACCTTGCTGTGGCCCTCCCACTTTGAACTGCCCCACTAGCCAGCGTGCCCGATCATCTGGGCGGTGGGTGGACTGGGGCAAGCAACATAGCCCACCGCTTTGAACTGCCTCAGCAATAGAAGCAGCAGCGGAGGCTGGCTTGCTCACGAAGCAGAGGGTAGGTGTGTGTGTGTGTGGGGGGGGTCTGCACTTGATCCTGGGGGCCGGATTCAGGACCCTGGGGGCAGCATCTAGCCCCCGGGACTTAGTTTGAGGACCCCGGTCTAGCTCAATATAAGATAGGCATAGATTTATACCTGTTTTCATCTTGTACAAAGGGTGAATATACTAAGTTTGATTTAAGATATCCTATCTAATCTATAAGATTTTGTAGATAATAGTCATCAACCCATTATATTTTATCTATTAAGTTCTATCAGCTTTCAAACATTTTATCAATATGGCTGAGACGAATGCTTAATGGGCTATTTAAAAATAAGAGTTATAGGTGTCAAGATATGTAAAAGTTGATAAAACATATGTTATGTATATTT
>JAHTLZ010004242.1:0-19115 GCA_023846285.1 Phrynocephalus versicolor
TGGTGGGGCCACTGTGAGATACAGGAAGCTGGACTAGATGGGCCTTTGGCCTGATCCAGCAGGGCTCTTCTTATGTTCTTATGTTCTTAAAAGGGGATTAGGCAGATTCCTGGAGGAAAAGTCCATCACAGGTTACAAACCATAATGGAGATGTGTAATCTCCAGGCTTAAAAACAGGGTACTTCGAGGGCCAGATGCAGGGGAGGGGTATCAGGAGACAGAGATCTAGTCTCGTGTGCTCCTAGAGGCATGTGGTGGGGCCACTATGAGATACAGGAAGCTGGACTAGATGGGCCTTTGGCCTGATCCAGCATGGCTCTTCTTATGTATATGTTATGTGTGTGTCTGTGTTATTTGGGGCTCTATAAGTCTGGAAAACAGGTGCCTGAGGGGGGATATGACACCTCTTAGACACCTCCATGATTTGTCTCCTCATTTCAAGGTCCCCCTCAAGTTTTTGGTCTGGGATATGATTGAGACGTACAAAGTTATGCAGGGTATGAGTCAAGTGGATAGAAGGACACTCTTCTCCCTCTCACAAAATACCAGACCTAGGGACATCCACTCAAACTGAGGGCTGGGAGAGTAAGAACAGACAAAAGAATTTTGTTCTTATGTTCTTGTGTGTGTGTGTGTGTGTGTGTGTCTGTCTATCTGTCTGTCTGTCTGTCTGTAGTCGAGGATGAAATAAACACATTTGTCCCATCAACTTCAAAGGGATCATTTATCCAACGATTCTAAACAACGCAACATCCCCCGGAGTGTTATAACTAGAAAATGTCCCCTTGTGTTCTGGATCGAGCTTCTGTCTCTTCTTGGTTTCGCTGTTGTTGTTGTTTTGTTTGTTTGTTTTTTGGCTCATTTCTGGGCCAGTGGTAGATTTCTTTTATCATTTATTTCTTAGATTTTCTTTTTCCTACCGCCCATCTGGCTTTGGGCTCACTCGGGGAGGTTAACAGAAATGGATCTGATACCATGAGAAATCAGGCTCCAAAACATTTATTCTAGCTAGATAAATTATAGGAACTGGAATACATTAAGAGTGTAAATTAACTTGAAGTACATGACTCCAGGAAGTGGCAGAACACCTGGATGAGGGGATTATCCCCAAGGTAAAGTGTGCCTGAGGGACAGGAGATTGTCTCATTGTCTGAAGTTCCACATTCCCTGTCTCTGCCCAGTCTCTGCCAGACTGGGCCCAGTTGAACAATAGAACACCAATCTATGGAACATTGACTCAAGGATTTGGACCAACAAGAGCTTGATGGCACAGGAGATTGGATGCAACTGTGAACAATGACCCACCAATGCTAATTGAAGGAAACCTTGAACTGGTTTGAATGTATAAAAACTGTTGTTAAACAAATGTTCAGAGCTCACTCACACCATCCAGGGTGAGACCACTGACTGCTGCTTTTGGCTTGGCTTTAATAAATCAGACTTGAACAGTTCAGTGTTTGCACTTCCTTACTTTATTTGAATTTAATTATTGGACACTGGTTCCGAGCCAAGCACGGACCCAAAATAATCTGTAAAAACTGGTAACAGATCCAAATGCAAACCATTTGTTTATCTGTTTGCTTGTTTATGTTTCTATACCACCACCACCCTTTGTGCAAACTGCATAATCACATGCAATTAATACGATGCAATAAAGATAGAAATCTTGATAACTAAAATTAAGGATGACAGATTAACCGACACATGGACCTCCCAAACCATTGGACGTATTATAAGACACCAAAATAGACAGGCAGAAGCACATAAATTTTGCTCAACATTGGATTTATTTTAGTGGATGAATGCTGGGTTAGCCAGAAAACAGCTTCAAAGGCAAGAGACAATTTGGCTGAGTTTTGCTAAATTTTACTTGACTTTCAAATGGAACATGTGGCTTTTTGCATCACCCCCCCCCCCCCCACTTCCTCAGGCCAACAGAGACCATGGTCTTGAGGGAGCCACATTGAGGGTGGGAAGGGGGTGGGCAGAGATTATGCTGATCTGCTTTGTTTACTGGGTGTGAAAGGACTTTGAAGCAGTTTTAACATCAGCCCTGCCTCCTGATACCATCATCTGGTGGATTCCATTTCACCACCAAGATTCTCAGCGCCTGATCTACATCCTGATAGATTACCCCGAGGGTCACTGGCCTGTGGAACTCCCTGCCAGAAGAAGTGGTGACAGCTTTCAGCCTTGACAGCTTTAAGAAAGAATTGGACAAGTTCATGGAGAACAAGGGTCTCACTGGCTAAGGACAACCTCTGGGTTGGAGAGATAGGGAGGAGATATCTCAATGCCATTTGGAGGGAATCGTAAGCAGCTGAAGACATTTGCTTGGGAAGACCCTGAAGCAAATGGTGAGCCGCTGTGTGAGACAGAATGCTGGACTGGATGGGCTGGGGCCTGTTCCAGCAAGGCTGTTCTTATATTCTTAAGAATGCATTTTGGTAGAGTGCTTTGATAAAGATGGCTTGCTATCGAAAGCTCAGCTTGCATTATGTTGTTATTTTATTTTTTAGTGACCAATAAAGGTATCACCGAGCCGAGCCTTCTCTGGGACACAGGGCTCAGACCCTTTTTAATTCTAGCTATTTGCAGGCGGTGGTTAATTCAGAGAGAAGGAACCAGGTTATAAAGTGACATGGCCCCTTTTCTACCAAGGCCTAGGCAAGCCAGTGGGAAAACACCCTAGGCACCTGTCGTCTATGCCTTTGTGGTCATACATCCTGTTTTTGACAGGAAGCCACCGTTTACTTCAAGGTCTCTGGGGTTAAATTAAGTCTGCAGTGCAGCAGGGAGGAAAGAAAAGGGGAGGGGAAGAGGAGAAGAGAGAGAACCATAGAATCCTAGAGTTGGAAGAGACCACAAGAGCCATCCAGTCCAACCCCCTGCCATGTAAGAACCCCATCACAATATTTCCGACAGATGTCCATCCAGCTTCTGCTTAAAAACCTCCAAAGAAGGAGACTCCACCACCCTCATGGGTGGCAGCTAATTCCACTGCTGAACAGCTCTGTCATGAAGTTCTTCCTGATGTTTAGATTGAATCTCTTTTCCTGTAGTTTGAAACCATTGCCCCGAGTCCTAGTCTTTGAAGCCATGGAAAACAAACCTCTTCCCTCTTCAATATGACGTCATTTCAAATACCGTATACCGGTGTCCTACTGTAGTAGATCCAGACCCTACTGATAATATTGAGGGTGGAAATACCTTATAGCTAAAAATCAGAATGATGCAGAGTTGGCAGAAGTTCAATACAAAGATGAATATGATTTGCAGCACCTACATAAGAACATAAGAAGAGCCATGCTGGATCAGGCCAAAGGCCCATCTAGTCCAGCTTCCTGTATCTCACAGTGGCCCCACCAGATGCGTTTGGGAGCACATGAGACTAGATATCTGTCTCCTGATACCACTCCCCTGCATCTGGCCCTTGAAGTACCCCGGTTTTAAGCCTGGTGATGACACGTCTCCATCATGGTTTGTAACCTGTGATGGACTTTTCCTCCAGGAATCTGTCCAATCCCCTTTTGAAGGCATCCGGGCCAGAAGCCATCACTACATCCTCTGGCAGGGAGTTCCACAGATTAACAACGAGCTGGGTGAAAAAATATTTTCTTTGGTCTGTTCTCACTCTTCCAGCCCTCAATTTGAGTGGATGTCCCCCTAGTTCTGGTATTTTGTGAGAGGGAGAAGAGCTTCCCTCTATCCACCTTAACTCATGCCCTGCAGTATTTTGTACGTCTCAATCATATCCCCCCTCAGGTGCCCTTTTTTCTAGACTAAAGAGACCCAAATATTTTAGCCTTTCCACATAAGGGAGGTGCCCCAGCCCAGTAATCATTTTAGTCGCATTCTTTTGCGGTGAGATGCAGTGACCAGAATTGTACACAATACTCCAGGTGAGGCCTTACTATGGTTTTGTATAGATAGTGAAGGCAATGGAACACCTAGAACAGGAAGAGAAGAACCTCTTAGACTCTTTCTGTGTGCCCCCTTGTGAAGCACAAAATGGTACAACTGGCAGATTTGAGGTTTTAAAGTTCTATCTGATAGAAAGAAGAGGGCAATGAAAAGGAGAACTAAAACAGCCACAAGAAAGCTTGCAGGAGCTTTGAAAGCACCGAAGTTACATCAGTTGAACACTTATAGGAATGGGGAAGATGTTGAAGTAAAGCAGTAGTGATTCCCTCCCTCACCCGCTTCCCCCTGGGGTCAGATCCACAAGAATCGGCTTCTAAAACACCCCTGCACACCTTTTAAAAGTAGATTCTTGATGTCAGAGTCGGGATCTCCCCCCTGCTGTGTTGGGATTTTGCGAATCCAGGGTCATATAAGTGGACAGCCGCTGACTTCACTGCTTGCCAGCTTAGCAACCTGATGGGTAGGGTCAGCCAATGCCCCCCTCACCACAGCCAGGTGGTAGTGGCCAGGGACGGCCAGCAGCTTCTCTCTAGCACCGGGTTTTGCTTCAGGCACCAACCAACCCAGTAAAAAAGGGGAAACTCTTCCCCTGCTTTGCTGGGTCCCCGCAGGCTTCCCATAATCGGTTTTCAATGCCGTCCTATGGGGAAATGCGTTTTTAATTTACGAACACTTTGAATTACGAAAGAGCCATTGGAACAGATTAATTTCATAATTCAAGGAATAGGTGTATTCTGTTCTAATAATGATCGCTATTATATATTTATTTGCTTTTATCTGTAGCCCATCTTGCTCCTGTTCTATGCTGTTGTTATATACTGTTTACTAGTTATAGTGTTTTTATTTATATACTTGTGCTTATCTGTTATATTGTATTTTACTGTTTATGGTTTGATTTCTGTTCAGTTTGTAAACCGCCCAGAGTAACCGTGTAGCTAGATGGAGCAGTATATAAATAAATAAGTAGATAGATAGATAGATAGATAGATAGATAGATAGATAGATAGATAGATAGATAGATAGATAGATAGATAGATAGATAGATAGATAGATAGATAGATAGATAGTTATACAAGTACAGTGGTGCCTCATATAACAAATGGTTTGTATAACATAAAATCTGTACAACATAAAAGGTTCCGGAGATAGAGGGGAAATTTGCTCAACATAATTGCCTATGAGGTGAATCTGTACAACATAAAAATGGTCACGATTAGGGATTACTCCGTTTTCAATGCATTCCTAAGGGAAATGTGTATAAAGGAAAAATTGTTTAACATAATTTCATTTGGAATGAATTAATTCCTTTATACAAGGTACCGCGGTATAACTAAACACTTGGCATTACTAAAACAGAGTAAGAAATCACACATAGCAACTATTCAGCACTGGTTAGTCCTCACCTTGAGGATTGAGCCCAGTTCTGTCCATAATAAATATACAGTACAGTAGTGCCTTTTAAGAAGAATGCCCCTTAAGACAAAAAATGTAAGATGAATGAAATGTTTGGGAATAGGAAAACCTCGTAAGATGAATTTTCCTATGGGGTGCTTCGCAAGACAAATTCAACGCATTCCTATGGGAAATTGCATGAAACCGTGTTTTGTAGGACAAATTTTTTGTAGGACAAATTGACCCGTAGAACGAATTAAATTCATCTTATGACATATTGCTGTATATAAATCTTGGTGCTCGGGAGAGGGGAAACTTCCAATAGAAGTTAGTGATCTGGAGGCCCCTAGATTTAAAGGCCCTAGGCTTCGGCCTAAATATATTCTACATTTTAGAGGCCCCAAGCATCAGCCTACCTAATCTGTTCCTAAATCTGGCAATCAGGAGAGGGGTGTGAGCAGATAGATAAGGTTCTAAGTTTTTAAAGTTTAGCCTTTATTCTTTATTATCTGACATACTGTACTGTATGTCTGAAAGATAATTATATGCCTTATAGCTGCCTGTTTGAAACCATCATCATCTCTCTCTCTCTCTCTCTGCATTTCTATAAAGCACCGCCCCCGGTTTCCATGGCCGTTGAAATAAAACTTGTAGAACTAGTTTCCTAGGCGAAAACTATCATGCTGAATGTTAACAGGAAGTGCTTGACCGCAAACACCACATGAGATACACTCTGTAAATAAGAATAAGCTTTTTTGTGCACTTTGGCAACCAGTCTCTGATAACACGCTAGCAAGGTAAATATCAGTAGCTGGCAATTAACATTTAATCCTGCTTGCGCAGATGGGGAAGCACAGTTGACATTTAAGTTTGCTTGTGCAGAAGGGAAAGTTAAACATATTGCATATGGAATGGAGTCACATGCTTGCCAGGGCAGGAAAAGGTAACCAGTTGTTATTTTTCTTCTGGTCTGTTTTGATGAACAAAATCACATACACTAATCGCACCCAAAGGGTGACCATAAATGGCCTTTCTGCAGCTTGGAGAGACGTGACCAGTGGGGTGCTCCAGGGTTCTGTTCTGGTCCAGTGCTGTTCAATATCTTTATTAATGACTTGGAGGAAGGAATAGAGAGTATGCAAATTAAATTTGCAGATGATACCAAATTGGGAGGGGTTGCTAATTCCCTAGAGGATAGGATGAAAATCCAAGAGGACCTTGACAGATTAGAGTGCTGGGCCAAAGCTAACGGAATGGATTTCAACAGAGGGAAATGTAGGGTGCTACATTTAGGTAAAAAAAAAATGAATTGCAGAAATATAGGATGGGAGATACTTGGCTGGAGGATAGTACCTGTGAAAGGGATCTGGGAGTTTCAGTGGACCATAAATGAGTCAGCAGTGTGATGCAGCGGCCAGGAAAGCCAATGCAATTCTTCGTTGCATCAGCAGAACCATAGTGTCTAGATCAAGGGAAGTGATAGTACCACTCTATTCTGCTCTTGTCAGACCCTACCTGGAGTACTGTGTTCAGTTCTGTGCGCCTCAATTTGAAAAGGATGTTGACAACCTCGAGCGGGTGCAGAGGAGGGCGACCAGGATGGTTGAGGGTCTGGAGGAACTGTCCTATGAGGAACGGTTTAGGGAACTGGGAATGTTTAGCCTTTCAAAAAGAAGACTAAGATGGGATATGATAGCTATGTTTAAATATTTGAAAGGATGTCACATTGAAGAGGTGACTGGTTTGTTTTCCATAGTTTCAGAGACTAGGACTCCGGGCAATGGTTTCAAACTACAGGAAAAGAGATTCCATTCTATAAGAACTGGAATTTTCCAACGGGTGGGGTCCCTGCTTAGGCAGGCAACCTTTTATGTATAAAGAAATAAAGCCTTTTCCCAGGAGTCTGGTTGTCTGAATGTCTTTAGAATCATAGAATCATAGAGTTGGAAGAGACTTCAAGGGGCATCCAGTCCAACCCCCTGCTATGCAGGAACCCCATCACAATATTTCCGACAGATGGCCATCCAGCCTCTGCTTAAAAACCTCCAAAGAAGGAGACTCCACCACCCTCCTTTGTGGCAGCATATTCCACTGCCGAACAGCTCTGTCATGAAGTTCTTCCTAATGTTCAAATGGAATCTCTTTTCCTGTAGTTTGAAACCATTGCCCCGAGTCCTAGTCTCTGAAGCCATGGGAAACAAACCTGTTCCCTCTTCAATATGACATCCTTTCAAATATTTAAACATAGTATCATATCCCTGCAGCCTTCTTTTAGAGAGGCTAAACATTCCTAGTTCCCTAAGCCATTCCTCATAAGACATTTCCTCCAGACCCTCAACCATCCTGGTCACCCTCCTCTGCACCCGCTCGAGGTTGTCAACATCCTTTTTAAATTGAGTTGCACAGAACTGGACACAGTACTCCAGGTGGGGTCTGACCAGAGCAGAATAGAGTGGTACTATCACTTCCCTTGATCTAGACACTATGGTTCTGCTGATGCAACCAAGAATTGCATTGGCTTTCCTGGCCGCTGCATCACAGTCTCATTTCCACCTGAGGTCACAGGGGAGACTGTCCAATGGGAGGCCAGGGCTGTGGAGACCCCTAGATTCAGAGGCCGTAGGTTTTGGCCTACTTGGCCTATATACAAATAATAATAAGCCTATGATGTGAAAGTAGCTGCCTAGATGCCCTAAGTACATTTGATCTCACCTGTTTTTGGAAGCTAAGGAGGGTCGGGCCTGGTTAGTGCTTAGATGGGAGACCACCAGGGAATACCAGGTGCTGTAGGTGCCTGGAGTAAGAACTGGAAAACCACTCCAGTCTTCATGCCATGAAAACTCCATGGACATGGGGTCACGGAGAGTCAGTCACAACTGTAATGAAACAACACACACACATGATGTGAGAGTAGTTTGGAAGCAATCCTGGATAAAAATCAAGTAGATCCATTTGGATCCGTGGCTTGGATCCATGTTTTTGCACCACTATGGAGCCATGCCCTGGTGGACCTACAATTTTTGGTGTGTAATCTGTGGGCAGAGATGAGGACTATGATGTGACAGTGGTTTTAGTAAGATCCAATGTAAAAATCATATGAAATAAAGTGGCTCTGTGTGTAGCATCCACGTTTTTGCACCAGTCTGAGGCCATGCACTGATGGACCCCTGATTTTTGGTGTACAATCTGTGTGCAGAGATGGGGCCTTGGATGGAAGAGTGGTTTGGAGTTGATCCTGGATAAAAATCAGCTATATCATTGAGGATCCATGCCTTGGATCCATGTTTTTGTGCCACCGTGGAGCCATGTACAGTTGGACCCATGATTTTTGGTATGCAGACTGTGGGCAGAGATAGGTCCAGTCATGGGACAGTGGTTTTAGTATGATCCAGTGTAAAAAAAATCAAATGAAATCAAGTGGATCCTTGCCACGTATCCATGTTTTTGCCCCATTGCAAAGCCATGCACTGGAGGAGCAATGATTATCATTGTGTAGTGTTTACACATTAATGAGATGGATCAACTCATGGTGATTTGGGAAGGCTCTCATGCAAAAATCATATGAAATCAAGAAGATCCATTCTTGATTTCAAAGATTCATCTTTTACCCAGCCCCCTTTTAGGGAGAGAGTAACTACCTGGATCCATTTCAATCTAGCTTCAGGCCTGGCTATGGGACTGAGACGGCACTGGTTGCATTGGTCCATGACTTATGCAGGGAAATGGATAGGGGATCTATGTCCCTTTTGGTTTTGCTAGACATCTCAGCTGCTTTTGACACTATAGACCAGTGGTGGTGAACCTTTGGCACTCCCAATGTTTTAGACTACAACTTCCAGAATTCCAAGCTTAGATTGCCAATGATAAAGGACTGTGGGAATTGTGGTCCAAAACATCTGGAGTTCCAAAGGTTCGCCACCACTGCTATAGACCATGACATCCTCCTGACTCATCTCTCTGAAATGGGAATCAGGGGTACTGCATTAAAGTGGCTCCGATCCTTCCTGCAGGATAGAACGCAGAAAGTAGTGTTAGGTGATTCATGCTCGACACCATGGCCGCTGACCTGTGGAGACCCCCAGGATTCTGTTCTTCTCCTATGTTATTTAACATCTATATGAAACCACTGGGGGAGATTATTAGGTCTTTTGGGGTTATGTGCCACCAGTATGCCGATGATACCCACCTGTACCTCTTGTCACCTCCATACTCTAAGGGAGCTACTACCACGACTTGACAAAAATGTTTAGCTGCAGTCATGAACTGGATGAGGATGAACAAAATAAAACTAAACCCAAACAAGACAGAGATGCTTCTGGTCAGTCAAAAAGGAGATCAAGGGATAGGAATGCAACCTGTACTGGATGGACGTCATCCTCCAATTGAAAAATCAGGTATGCAGCTTGGGGGTGCTCTTGGACTCATCCTTGAGTTTGGATGCCCAGGTCACAGCTGTGGCCAGGAGCGCATTTGCACAAGGCTAGCATGCAAGTTATGTCCCTTTCTTGACAGAGCTGTTCAGCAGTGGAATATGCTGCATTGGCACAATTAAGGCTAGCATGCAATTTACGCCCCTCTGGTCATGGTGACACATGCTCTAGTCACGTCCTGGCTGGACTACTGTAATGCGCTGTATGTGGGGCTACCAATGAAAAGTCTCAGGAAACTTCAACGGGTCCAAAATGCAGCAGCCAGACTGCTGACTGGGATGGGGTACAGAGATCACATTACATCCCTATTAAAACAGCTCCACTGGCTGCCAATCAGCTATCGAGCACAATTCAAGGTGCTGACCTTGACCTACAAAGCACTATATGACCTGGGTCCCAGTTCCCTCAAAAATCGAATCTCACAGTATTAACCAACTTGGGTGTTAAGGTCATCAGAAAAGGCCCTTCTCTCCATCCTGCCACACTCACAGGTACTTCTCGTGGGAACCCTTGAAAGGGCCTTCTTGGCTGCTGCGCCCAGACTCTGCAACTCCCTCCCACTAGAGGCCAGGACTGTCTTATCTCTGTTGTCCTTCCCGAAACAGGCAAAGACATCAGGCAAGCTTTCCCTGAATTATGGAAAACCATGTGTATTTTATATGAACCTATAGGTTCACATAGACTTTGTGTTTATAACTACAGTACTTATAACCGTGTAGCTTTAATGTAATGTCTATTAATGCTGTAAGATGTCCCTCCATTCCTTGTTCTCAAATACTAGAATATGTCTTAATTGTACTGGACTATATATTATCCCTCATTACTGTAAGCTGCCTTGAGTCCTTTTCCAAGGAGAAAGGCAGGCTAAAAATACTCTAAAATAAATAGCTAAATAAATAAATAAATAAATATTACAGGTGGGAATTTAGATTTCCGAAAATGCCTTTTTGATGACCAAGAAGCAACATTACAGCTTGCTGTCATTTACCCATTACAGAGGTACCTCTACTTATGAGCAGCTCTACTTATGAGCAGAAAACTGGTGGCATTTTAAACTCCTGACTTACAGATTTTAGATGTGTTTACCTCTACTTAAAATTTTAAAAAAATTAACTTTTTTTAAACTTTTTTTTTGAAAAATGGTTCTCCTAGGGCGCTTCACATCTGGCAGGTTTTAAGACATTCCAGACCTCTGTGGGTTACACCCGGGGTGGAGGAGGTGCACACCCCAATGAGTGGCAGCGGTGAAGAAGGCCAATTCCATGCTAGGGATTATCAAAAAGGGGATTGAAAATAAAACAGCCAACATTATAATGCCACTGTAAAAACGATGGTAAGGCTGCACCTGGAGTATTGTGTACAATTCTGGTCACCGCATCTCAAGAAAGGCATAGTAGAACTGGAAAAGGTGCAAAAGAGAGCGACTAAAATGATTACTGGGCTGGGACCCCTCCCTTATGAGGAAAGGCTAAAACATTTGGGCCTCTTTAGTCTGGAAAAAAGGCGCCTGAGGGGGGGATACGATTGAGACATACAAAATAATGCAGGGCATGAGTAAAGTGGACAGAGGGAAGCTCTTCTCCCTCTCACAAAATACCAGAACTAGGGGACATCCTCTCAAACTGAGGGTGTGAAGACTTACAATGGAAAAACAAATTTAACAAATAATTAGAGCAGTTCTGAGACCCATCGGAACCGCCCAAATGCGCCCCACACCGTCACAAGCACGACACTCTTTTCCCTGTCCAAAAACTCCAAACCGTTCCCGAGATATCGGGAGAAATACAAACCACCGCTTTTTGCCGGCTGAGAGGCCTTGCGAGCCGAGATTCGGCAAGCGGAAACCTCCAATTTGCACCTAGTTTGTACGTTTACACAGTATCAATTCTGCTGCGGCAGTCTATTTCCGCGGAGACTCCATAAAACAGCAGGAGGGCGAAGATAAGCCCTTCTGCGCGCTTTGACCAATCAGCGCCCCCGGCCATCAATCAATGTCTTGTTAATCACGGCCGGATGGGGGCGCATAACGGGGAACCCCATTCCATTGTATTGGCTGAGTAGACCGCTCCCCCTAAAAAGAACCATAATGCTTTCCTGAGCAAGTTTGAAAACTCTAGCTGCTTCGAGTTCCAGAGAGGCGGCTAACCTTCCGGCAGCGCCAGTGGTACAAATTCACCCTCCCTACCCGGCTCACAGTTCCACAGACTCGGGGAAGGGCAGCCGAGGGGAGCGAATCCTCTCACCGTCCTCTACCCAAGTCACAGTTCCATGAAATTCATGACTTCTCCCGGTCATACATCTCTATGGAGATAGTCCGGTCCTCTTTCCGTTTCTATGTTTCTCTATGGCAGTAGGCTGTCTCCCACTCCTAAATTGATCAAATAGGGTTTTTCCCCTTGCGGAAACCCTGGAAAGCTAACTTTCTCAGTTCCATGGGTTCCAGCCAAGGACTAAGGAATGTCCCTTACTAGAGTATTGATTAACCCTTTCCTGCCCCTTTCCCTTTAGTCCCTCAACCCTGAAGTCTCAGCCAGAGGCGCATTTCAGGCAGAATCTCTCCTGAACTGATGGATTATTCCTTCCATGCTCTGGGTTGCAAAGGAATGATTCTAAACAATCATTCTCAGGAATCAGGGGCTTCCTTACCATCTGTGACCTGGTTCCCCTGCCTCTGCCTGAAACAGACCCCAGACTCCTGACCCAAATGGTGCCTCCCTCCCTCTCTCTCTCCCTCTCTCCCTCCCTCCTTCTCTTTCTCCCTCTTCCCTTCTTTCTCCCTTTTCTCTATCCTTCTTTCTCCTCCCACCCCTTCTCCCCTGGATGTCCTTAAACATGTTCCTGCTCTGTCCTGTGGCTTCTGTAACTTCTGCAAAGGGGGTTATGGCACAAGGAGCAGACATCATGGCGGTCCCACGAAGCAAGCCACTTCTTCTGGAAGGATTCCATCTCCTGCAGAGTTCCTTGCACGTACACCACAGATGTTTACTGGATTACAAGAGTTCCTGGCACGTACACCACAGATGTTTGTCACAGCCTGGGGGTTCTTCATTATCACATCCCTGCATCCACAAAAGGACTATCCAGACACCTCCGGATGAACCCATCAGCTTTCCAGCCCCCCATTGGCTTCTGTATTGGTCTTCCCCAACCCTCTATTGACTTTCCAATTTCCCCAATTTACCCAGACCCAAAGACCTTGTTTCCCCTTTCCTTTGTCATATCCCAATGGCCTAATTAAAAGGCACTTTGGACTCATTAACACCTGAGCTTGCCAGAGACCACCCAGGAACACCTCTGGCCAACCCACAGACTACACCGATTTGACTGTTTGAAGTACTGTCCCTCGCCCAGCCCTGGGTGGCGCCACTCGGGGGGAGGGAACAGGGGAACTAATAAAACTTGAGGTTCTCTTTGTGTCCGGGGTCGGACATCTTTGCCTGGTTCCTGGCTTGTGTCCACTTGGTGTCTTTATTAGGCCTAATAAACACAGTATTTTCTTCAGGATTTCTCTCTCATCGGATTCTTCATTGGACTTCTGGGGTCTGGCGGAACTCAGCAGGGCTAGCCTGTCTGAAACAGAATTTAACTTTATTTTAAATTCAACAGGTGGGTAGAGTGAGAACAGACAAAAGAAAATATTTTTTTCACCCACCGCGTTGTTAGTCTGTGGAACTCCCTGCCACAGGAGGTGGCGATGGCATCTGGCCTGGATGCCTTCAAAAGGGGATTGGACAGATTCCTGGAGGAAAAGTCCATCACAGGTTACAAACCATGATGGAGATGTGTAATCTCCAGGCTTAAAACCGGGGTACTTCAAGGGCCAGATGCCGGGGAGTGGTATCAGGAGACAGAGATCTAGTCTCCTGTGCTCCCAGGCGCATCTGGTGGGGCCACTGTGAGATACAGGAAGCTGGACTAGATGGGCCTTCCGACTGATCCAGCATGGCTCTTCTTATGTTCTTACACTAAAAAGTGACCTGTGGCTGGAGCAGCTCTCCTTCCTTCCTTCCTTCCTTCCTTCCTTGTGTCGCAACTTGTGAAGGAGGAGGAGGCAGCCCAAGCAAAAACAGGCCTCTCATCACCTTCTAGGAGGCCACTCAGTATGAGGAGCAGCAGCCACAGCAAGGGCGGCAAGGCTGGTGCCACTGCGCGGATCCAGCCATGCGCCCTGGCCATCATGCCCTCGCTGCGCCCCAGAGGGAAAGCTGCTTCCTGTCTTGGCCTGGCCCAGCCCAGCCCAACTTGGTGCACTGCAAGTGAGGGAGGGAGGGAGCAAGGACTGGGAAGAAGGCAGGGGAGGCAGGAAGTCCTGCCCAAAGCCACCTGCTGCCTGCTCACTGGTTGAGCCCAGCCAGGCTACAGTGCTCTATTGGCTTGCCAGCCCACCCATCAACTGGGGAAAATGCAGCCCCACCAGCCTCCCACGAACCAGACCCGGGCCACTGTTGGTCTTCCCTTCCCTTCTTTCTCCTCCTCGCTGGCCTCTAGCCCAGCCATGGTTGGGCTCCCTCCTCCCCTCCCTCACTCCAAGGAGCAAGGCAGCAGGGGACAGGATAGGTGGGAAGTAGCTCCATTTCCCCCTCGGTCACTCGCTGTCCATCCCTCCATCAGTCCACTGCTGTGGCTGCTCCTGCTTGGAAGGCCGGGTGGCGCTCCCTCCGCCTGCCCCCTTCCTTTGTCACAACCACAATAACACAGGCAGTGGCCACACAAGGAAGGCAGGTGGGCAGGTTGGAGGAGGAGCAGGGGTGGGGCCTTGGGGCCATGGAGGCAATGGGAGACCTTGCCGCAGCCCTCCCATTTTAAATTGCCCCACTTGGCTGCAGCCAATGCCCCAACCATCTGGGTGGTGAGTGGGGGAGCTGCGGACCTTGCTGTGGCCCTCCCACTTTGAACTGCCCCACTAGCCAGCGTGCCCGATCATCTGGGCGGTGGGTGGACTGGGGCAAGCAACATAGCCCACCGCTTTGAACTGCCTCAGCAATAGAAGCAGCAGCGGAGGCTGGCTTGCTCACGAAGCAGAGGGTAGGTGTGTGTGTGTGTGGGGGGGTCTGCACTTGATCCTGGGGGCCGGATTCAGTACCCTGGGGGCAGCATCTAGCCCCCGGGACTTAGTTTGAGGACCCCGGTCTAGCTCAATATAAGATAGGCATAGATTTATACCTGTTTTCATCTTGTACAAAGGGTGAATATACTAAGTTTGATTTAAGATATCCTATCTAATCTATAAGATTTTGTAGATAATAGTCATCAACCCATTATATTTTATCTATTAAGTTCTATCAGCTTTCAAACATTTTATCAATATGGCTGAGACGAATGCTTAATGGGCT
This sequence comes from Phrynocephalus versicolor, assembly GCA_023846285.1. Taxonomy (NCBI): domain Eukaryota; kingdom Metazoa; phylum Chordata; class Lepidosauria; order Squamata; family Agamidae; genus Phrynocephalus; species Phrynocephalus versicolor. The sequence continues at coordinate 15,080 of JAHTLZ010004242.1, forward strand.
ATTTAAAAATAAGAGTTATAGGAGGCCGACCAGGATGGTTGAGGGTCTGGAGGAAATGTCTTACGAGGAACGGCTTAGGGAACTGGGAATGTTTATCCTTTCAAAAAGAAGACTGAGAGGGGATATGATAGCTATGTTTAAGTATCTGAAAGGATGTCATATTGAAGAGGGAAAAGGTTTGTTTTCCATGGCTTCAGAGACTAGGACTTGGGCCAATGGTTTCAAACTACAGGAAAAGAGATTCTATTTGAACATTAGGAAGAACTTCATGACAGTTAGAGCTGTTCGGCAGTGGAATATGCTTCCACAAAGGAGGGTGATTGAGTCTCCTTCTTTGGAAGTTTTTAAGCTGAGGCTGGATGGCTATCTGTTGGAAATATTGTGATGGGGTTCCTGCATAGCAGGGGGGTTGGACTAAATGGCCCTTGAGGTCTCTTCCAACTCTAGGATTCTATGATCTTGGTCTCTCAGTTTCGTAATGCATTTAAAATTTTCTATTCTTGGCTAGTATATTCCTCTTGGAGGTCAGACAGATTAACACAGGAGGGGTCCAAACTTTTTGCAAGGAGGGCCAGATTTGGGGAGATGAAAATGTGTGGGGGGCGACTGTTTAACCTGAAGTGGGGGAGAAAGGGTGTGGTCCAAGCACATCTACAACAGCCGCAAATCCTCCGGTTTCAAGATGGCCGAGGGTCCAGGAACTGCCCACGCACACCAAAGATGTGCCACTGCTTGCATAAGCTGCCCTCCCTTGCAAGGAAGTGGGGTCCTTGGCTCTTGAAGGAGACGGTCACAGATGATTGTCTCCACACCCCAGGACTCCCCTCACACCCCCAAAATAACCTCAACTTTCTTACCTGTCGGGATATCGCAGGCCTTAGCTTTTTTTCTAGCTCCCCCTTTCTTTCCTTCCCCCCTCCCCCTTTTGGTCTGCCTGCTTCTGCCCCCCCCCCTCTCTCACTCACTCTTCCTCCCAAACCACTCTCCCTGTGTCTGCTTGAAAACGTGTTCCTACACTGCTTTCTACCTCCCCCCCCCCTCTTGGCTCACCATCTTGGGCACAGGATGGCATAAGAAGAAGGAGAACATGGCGATTCCAGAGGATAGTCATGCCTTCCAGAAAGGACTCCAACAATCGATGGTCATGGATTCTTGCACGAACACAGATTATCTCCAGCCAGAAGGCTGCTATTGTCTCACCTCCACATCTACCAGGAAGATCCATCTAGAAATGGAGATTCCTTTGTTGACCCAGCCGGCCACCTATTGAGTTGATAATAACAGAAATCCCTGGACAATGCCCACTCTTTTCCTCCTATTTTGTCACCTCTAATAGCCCATTAAAAGACTCAGAAGGCCAGGCCACGTCTGGCAGGGACAGGTTAATCTGGTATCCTGTTTCAGGACTTGGGAATGCTTCGAGACCTCCCCCATGAGACCCTCTGGACTGGCCCCATTGGATGTCCCCTGAGGACCACTCTTTGCCCAACCCAGGGTTGCGAGCACCTTGTGGGAGGGAAGGAGGGGGGTATAAAAGTTTGGAACTATCTTGTCTCGGGGCAGAACACTCTCGCACTGCCTTGTTGTGGGTTTGTTCACTTACCGTTTTATTGGGCCTAACAAACCGGTACTTTTCCTGGATCTCTCTCTTGTTGGATCGCTCTTATTGGCATCGGAGAATCCAGCAGCTATCAGCTGGGATTAGCCTTTGCTTGGAAAACTCAACACTACCTCATCTACTCTTTGTCCCAGTGGATCTCTTTCTTCCTTTTTGGAGAAAACGGAGGCAAAGAAGATGTTGAGTAGTTCTGCCTTTTCCTTGTCTCCTGTTAGTAACTGGTTATCATTGCCACACAGAGAGCCTATCATTTCTTTATTTTTCCTTTTGCTGTAGACATACCTAAAGAAACCCATTTTACTATCTTTAATCTGTCTGGCAAGTCCAAGTTCATTTTGCGCTTTAGCTTTTTAAACCACCCCCTTGCATATATTAGTGGTACCTTGTATAAAGGAATTAATTTGTTCCAAATGGAATTATGTTAAGCAAATTTTCCTTTATACAAATTCCCATAGGAATGCTTTGAAAATGGAGTAATGCCATTTTTATGTTGTATGGATTTCCCGCATAGACGATTCTGTTAAGCAAATTTCACCTATCTCCGGGATATTTTATGTTGTACAGATTTTATGTTATACAAACCGTTTGTTATACAAGGGTCCACTGTATTTATATTTCTCTAACCACTCAACAGAGGCTCTCCCTGTGCATTGTGAAGATGTGATGCATTCAATTATATACAGTGCTGTATAATAAAAATGTATCCATTGAAATGGATTAACACAGAGCAGGAGGGAGGTGACTGAGAGTAAAGGTCAGCTTCTGCTTTCTGGAAGGTCATCTGGGGCGCTAGTGCTTCCTTAGTCTGTGGAACTCCCTGCCACAGGATGTGGTGATGGCATCTGGCCTGGATGCCTTCAAAAGGGGATTGGACAGATTCCTGGAGGAAAAGTCCACCACAGGTTACAAACTACGAGGGAGACGTGTAATCTCCAAGCTTAAAACTGGGGTACTCGAAGGGCCAGATGTAGGGGAGTGGTATCTGGAGACAGATATTGAGTCCCATGCGCTCCCAGAGGCATCTGGTGGGGCCACTGTGAGATCCAGGAAGCTGGACTAGATGGGCCTTTGGCCTGATCCAGCATGGCTCTTCTTATGTTCTTATGTTCTTAGGATAAGCCAAGCAGGGTCACAATGACCTGTTGCTGAGCGTCTTCAAAATGTGACTAGATAAAAAATAGGCTAACGCCAGCAATAATGAAGAAAGGGGAAGTAAAAATAGAATTTTACAGCAACGTCCCTTCAGGAATGAGAGAGGACACCTGAAAGCATTAAAAGATCGTGCAGAGGTATGTAGGGGGTCCCAGACTATGGAGAACGCATAGCCTTGTGTCTCCCTTGGCCTGGGTACCCCGGTTGGCTGGTGTGTGTGTATCTTGCTTTATATTTTGTCTTGCTTTGTATTTTACATTTTATTTGCTTAATAAAGATGCTGCTTGCTTTAATATTAACCATATTTTCAGCATTCACCCCAAAAAGAAAATATTTTTTCATGATATGTATGGGGAGCATGGAGGGCGGCACAGAAGAACATCCTCCCGGGATAATTGATCCATCACATTGATTATCGTTTTATTTTTAGGCCACTATTTATGACTGGGTGGGGTGAGGTGCTTTCAATCCTGGAAATGACCCAGAGCAGCCACATTATAGGAATGCATATAATAAATTAAGAAAGAAAGAAGCCTTTTTGATGACACACGCTGGGGTCCCTTCTTTCAACGGGGGCAAATCTCAGCGGGGCAATCAAAAATACCCTTCACTCTCTATGCCCAGGAGGCAAAGGGATCCTTACCTGGACAGACTTTGTTCCCAGAATCTCACAGGGATCTCCTCACATAGATCTCCCCAGCCTGGACCCAGAAGAACCCACTCTCTTTGGGGGAAATGTGACAGCACCTCCTCAGAGGACACGGATAGCTGAAAACAGAAATCAAATTTAAGATGAAATGCACTGTTCATGTCTCAGGACTTTTCTAACTGCAGGGACATCATCACCTACTCTCCTCCAAACTCCACCCTGCTTAGGTTTCCTTCTCCACCAACAGGAGAGATGAAAATGGGGGCAGAAAAATGAGTTTCTAAGAACTTGCATGGAGCCAGCCTTTTTTGTAAAGTACATGGCCCTGAATTGTGCATCCTGGATGGAACGGGCCTTGCAGCTGGGAGAATTTGCAAGGAGATCCTGTCTCTTTTGGGATCTATTTCCACCTCTGGTGGAAAACATCAGCTGCTTGGACCTTCCTCCCTTTCAGAACACACCATGTTTGAACGGAACACAATATTCTCCTTAGAGAAGCAGGGAGGAAATTGACTCACCTCTCCTCCAGTTCATCCTTGCCCCTGAAACCATTTCTTTCGTTCAAATGTCGTTACCCCACTTTTCTCCTTAATAGAGACCCAGGGTGGCTCAGCTCT